>OVAQ01001086.1:0-21181 GCA_900406345.1 Erysimum cheiri | reverse complement strand
CTCTCTCTCTCTCTCTCTCTCTCTCTGATTTTCTCACCAACAAAATGGATTTCAACAAATCGCAAAAATCAGATCTGGAACTGAAAACTAAAAAACTGAAGATGAATCATAAGATAAGCTTCTGGAAAATGAAGAATCAGAGACTTACAGATGGTGAAGATAAGCTTTTTCAGATGACTGGGTCGGAGAGAGAGACGGCACGGAGCAGATCGGAGCGGAGCGAAGAGAGAGACGGCACGGAGCAGAACGGAGCGGAGCGAAGAGAGAGACGGCGGGAGAGAGACAGCGCATAGCAGATCGGAGCGGAGCGAAGAGAGAGACGGCGGAGAGAGAGACAACGTGGAGCAGAGAGAGACGGCGGAGAGAGAGACGGTGGAGAGAGAGAGAGAGAAGTGAAATCTGGAAAAGAACTGATAGCTTTAGGGTTTGGAGGGCAATTTGGTCCTTCTACTACAAAATGAGGGGTATTTTTTAAAATGGACATATGAGGAGGGTATATTTAATTAAGGGTATGGTTGAATAGACATTTTTGCAAATGCCCCAAATTTGATAGAGAGAATTTTTTTTATTTTGGACAAAAGATAGAGAGAGAATACCTCATGAGATTCTCAAATGAAAACCAATTCTCATAAATTTTAATAGAAGTCTCTAAATTATACACTCTAGTTGAACTGCTAATCTTTTACGTTAATTTTATCACAGTTATGAAAGATCCAATATAAATTTCTTCTTAATTTTCTTTTTTTTATATTAAGATCCAAAAGAATTTTGTATTTTATATGTCTTTCTTTTTACAAAAGAGAGACCAAATTCTAAACATATATCATAACAAAGAGTCTACCCCCAAAACCTAATATACGATGGATAAAATAAGAAGATATATTCTAAGAGTGGATCCACGTTATGGGTTGTGGGTACACTTGACGCTACTAAAATAGATTTGTGCACACAGATTAAAAAAACAATTAATTTTACATATTTTCTATACAAAAACGCAATTACCTATACACCTAACAACATTTCAACCAATATAAAAATAAATTGCACTATAAATTTTAATAAATTTTGCATTGAAAGTCGAAAACGACACTTATTTTGTAACAAAAAAGTTTCTCTACAATTATTTTGAAACGGAGGGAGTAATTAGTAGAAATTTTACACTAGACAAACCGATTAAAGTGATAAATTGGTTGGAGTTTATCACTTAATTGCATGAGGTGATGATTTCAACTCCACCTTTTTATCAGCCGTTTGACGAAAGCGAAATCTATTCGTGTCATGACTCCCTTGCTGTAGTTAAGGTTTAGTGTGTTCGATCTTTCTTAATTTCGAGTGTATGTATCTTATTATCTTATCTTAACTCTGAAGTCAGAAGAAGTCAGAACCAAACAGAAAATGAATGATACGTAAGGAAAACAAACAGAAAATGGGCCAGTCGAAGCCCAAACGGATAAAGGAAATATGAAACCCATCTCCTCTGTTTGGTTCTGAGAGGGAGAGTGTTATTATACTCTACTTGCGTTTATGAATTTCTTCAAGTTATAGTGTCTTCTTTCTTTATCTTAATTTCTATATATGTTCTTACTTTCTTTTTATTTTCCTTGTCCTTGTTTGTTACTTAATATGTACGTTCTAGATTTTTCTAATAGCTTGTATGTGCATATATGCTCTCAAATTTTCAACCGTTTCCTTTCTTGGTATTGATTTATTACTTTATTCAACCCTTATCAACTACGGTATGATGCTGACTTATTCTCGAGAAAATATGAACAGACTACATAACATTTTCTTGATGTTTTCACAAAACAATTAGATATCAAAAAAGGACATTAAGAGGTTGCAGTATCAAATAATTTTAAATCAACTTTATCCAAAATTGGTTTGGTTAGGTGATTTAAATAGTTGTAATCAACTCAAAAGACGCGAGTAATATTATCATTAATGAGAAATTGAGCCATGTGTACTAAAATTTAGATGTAATCAATTAAAAATATATATGCAAGCTCATATATATAATTATAAAAAATTAACTTGTTCGTTGGAATATAGTTTATAAATATATATTTAAAGTTTAAAATATAGCTTGGTAAAATCACTAACAAGTTATCCAAATTTTCAAAGTACGCGTTTCTTTTTTCAGATTTACCGATTTGAAGCATTTGTTTTATCTTAAAATGTACAAAGCTCTCGTTGGATTTGATCTCTGAACATACGAACGAGTTTCACGGGTCGACTTTCAAGTCTTTGTCGATTCCTGGACTATTTTCATGCCCATCAGACACAAAGCTTGTGTCTTGCAGGACAAGTTACCAAAACCCAACGCAGTAAATTATCTCTAGAGTAATTACAGAAAATGGGATCTGCTGGTTTCAGTGCTAACTTTAACGGTTGTTGACAAAAGCTTGAAATTGCTCGATCAGGGTTCTCAAAAAGACAATGGAAAAAAAAGACTCAGCGCAAATGAGAAATACATGAATTAAGGCGAAAATGTAAATTGGAAGAGAAGAATTATTATTAACCAAAAAGGGAAAAACTATGAAAAATTAACTCAAACCCCATCAACTGAATAACACAGATTGAAATATAAAAGTAAATTTAAAAGTAATCATAAGAAAGTTTAGGCAAGCAAGCTGTTTATTTATTTATGAATATATCAAGTATATTTCCATCTAGATATAATATGGACCAAGGAAAATAGATTTCCTGGACAAGGTAAAGATTTATTACAGCTTCTGGATAGCTTAGAGTAATAATTAATATTCGTATATGTTGTCAATGTTCATACGTTGACTAAGAATGCATGTCGTAACGCATCTCCTGCTTTCCCCATTCACCATTTCCCATCAAGAAGTTCTCAACGAAGTTCACTTCTAAGTTGGATTTCACTTCCAATGCTGATGTACTTGTTGTTCTATAGCGTAGGAACTTTTTTCCATAAATCCAAAAACAAAAACAGAACAATCAGAAAAAGTGAATGAGAAGAGCACAAAATCATGAACGCACGCGAGCTTAAAATGGCTAAAGTTTCTTACCTCTGTAGACGTGGGCAACAACACGTCGACGAAAACTGAGCTACGATCGTTTCCGCCTTCCGCTGGGACTCTGTCATGCATCATCAGCTCCTTAATAATGACATCCAACTTTGGCGGTTCATTGTTTCCAGCAACCATGTGATTAAACCTTCCTCTCAGAGGTAGATCCTGCAAAGAAAAAGAGTTTTAGGTTTCTTTTAAAAATTTCTGAATGAAAATTGAAGACTTGCAAATTTGTTCTATTAAATTACCTTAGCAGATTCGGAATCAAGTCCAGCTTCAGATAAGGTATGAACGCCATGCCCAACTTTTTTAAAAGCTATTTCATCTGAAGAATCCTTCTTTTTGAGATGATACATCTCGTCCGAAGCTATGTCTAACACAACTAGGTTAGTATTCGCCCTCTTCTTACATGTACCAGAAACCATAGAAGAGAACTCTGCAAGAGACATCGTCCCCTGTATAATCAAAGAAGATGACATTTAGTAATTTCTAACCCGTACGTGACCGTGAGATGTAATTATAGTATAAATATTATATAAACAAATTAAATTTACCTTCAGAAACCGAATGATAAACTGAAATAGCTCATCATTACCACCATGTGTTCGCATAGGCTCCACCATAAATGCAACTCGATTATGTCTGGAACAACCCAACCACGTTCCCCTCTGTTTTCCATCGAACCAGCTTCCCACGATGGTTTGACCAAGAATTTCAGCTACATCCCAGCTCGCTTTTTCAATGAACCTAACATACAAACAAGAGAAAATTATTCATTAGCAATGCAAACATACAAAAATTAAAAGCAAATTGTATTTAAAAGATCAAACTTACTGTGAATCCAAACTATCCCTGTTCTGCCCAAGCAGTAGTGTTTGCTTTTCCCATTGAAACGCAATCGTTCTCATACTTCTCTCTTTTTAGTTCTAGAGGTTTTTTTTCTCTCAAGAATTTTTGTTGTTGTTGTTGTAATCAAGTCTATTTATAATCCGGCTAGTGGCACAATACTAGATGATAATACTATTTTGGTGAGTTGCGTAGTTAATCACGATAATACTAAACTCCTCCTTGTTAGAGTAATGATGGATGTGGAATATGGTTCTAATTTCTAAATGCTATTTTTCTTGCAACCACCAACTTTATTTTCTTTTTACTTTCCGAAATATATACGCAGTCCGATTTTCGAACTGATTGTATTTTACAATTTGGTATACACATTGACACCATTTCTAGTAGCATTAGTTAAAATTTTCTATTACTCAAAATATTCTCCATTATTTTAAATTTATTAAAGATGGTATGCTACTGATAAAACTAGATCAATCTAGTATAATCAAAGAAATTGACACGCATGTATATAATTACTTTTATTTTTTCTATGTCCAAAATTATGAAAAGGTTATTGAAAAAATTATTGCACAAGTTTAGAAACAAGTTTACAACTTCTGGTTTTTAGTAGCATACTAAAGGACTCCAAATGGAGTAATGTTTAGCGTGTTTGCTTTTTCTTTATTTCTAGTACGGCTTACTTTTTCGTACGTAATTCGTTCGTTCTTGACAAAAAAAATGCTACAGTATGTTCAGATGTTATTATATTTTTTTTTGTCCTTTTCATTTTTTAATTCCAATGTTCTTTCACTTAATTTATAAAACCGTTCTTAATTATTTGTCAATTTACATGTTCTTGTTTCTTTCTTAATGTTTTTTTTCTCTCAATAATTTTTGTTGTTGTTGTAATGTGTGTTATAATCATGTCTATTTATAATCGAGGTTTGTGTCTTATTTTACTTTAATTTTCAAGACTTAAACTACTCAACGTACTTAAGAATAAAAATATATCCAATTCTAGTATAGCTTTTGGTGTTTTGGAAAATTGCGTACACTACTACAACTATTCTTAAAAGGGTAAAAAGATGAGTCATGTTGATGATGAAAATATTTGTCAATGTTAACGATTGTGACTTGCCCGTACATAAAAGTTCCGATTGTGACGGTTGTTTTTGAAAAACTTTTTCTTTAGAACAACCACCACCGACTTTTACATTTTTGAAGTGTATTCATCAATCCAATTTTGAACTGGTAAAGTTTTCAATTCGTTAGTAAATGTATACTTTTCTAAAGAAAATTAGATGTGTGATTGGTATATATTTGCAATTTTTTTTTTCAACATTTGGGCCACAACTTGCCGGTCCATTAGCCTAATTCCTACAAATTGTAGGCTGGACTTGCCACTAGACTATGATCACTTCACGGTATATATTTGCACTTAAAACACCATTTAATAATGTTTAAAAAGCTTAAAAACTTTACATCTCTCCAATTTCAAAAAAATAGTGTTTAAAAAGTTTTAAAATACATGCATTTCTCCAATTTTATCTCGGTATATAATGTTTTGCAACAAGAAAGCGTTATCAGTGTAGCATAGTCATATTATATGACTCGTATATGTATAGTTGTGGACATACAATATTGGATACTGTAATTTGCGCTTGTACATTTTTTTTCCATGCTTCATTCTAAATAATCCGTAGAATATGTATATTAAATTAGTAAATTATCCTCTCTCTCTACCTATAACCTCGTCATGTATGCATATACATAAATTCGTCAACTTCTTCAACCGCCACGTGATTTAAAGTTAAAATCATCCATATTTGGTATTACGTTGGTTTAAGTGTCAAAGTGTAAGACACGAATCTTTCCATTAATCGTCATACTAAAACGGATTAAAGTAAAATTAATGGGTATTCTAGCTAGTGGCACAATACTAGATGAGATGAGATGACTCATCATGTCGAAAAAATGACTAGTCTCTGATGAGTTTCTTTATTCTTAGTTTCTATTTCTTGCTTATTATTATGTACAAGTAATGTCTATTGAGCTTCTTAGTTCCTATGTTATTTCACACGGAAATTTTTTTTATTTTATTTTATTTTAGTCTACTAAGAACAACAAAAAATGCATGCTATTTTCTAGTATTTTGATGTAGAAAAGATAAAAAAAATTAACATTTGTGTTCAAGCGATGCTATTGCTATATATGCATGCATGCCAAATTATCATTTAAAAAATAAATTATAGTAATAGTGAAAAATAAAAGTTAGACATAACTCACAAGTCTTGATTGATATGGTGTGGAATAGCGCCTGAACCTTTTTATCTTTCCACACCCAACAACTTAAAAAAGAAAAATAACAATAAAAGTTACATCACAAAAGAAAACAAAAAGATGAAAACAACAAACACGACGTGTGAGGGGAGTAAAAAGAGTCTATGCAAAAAGCTCATGAGAGAACTGATTATAAGAGTTTTGACTCTTACGTTTTAATTAACTTTTAAGCAAATTATTGACCACCATTTGAAGAAATCGTAGTCAGAACATCAGTCACTGAAGCCATCACACTCAGTGCTGCCTTCAACACGTCTTGAGAACATCCTGGTTTCACTATCGTCCTCACCTGACCGACCCGAAAAATGTTTTAGTTATGAATATAGCGAAGAAGATTGTTTCATACTTTCTGAAAATAACAAAAGAAAACACATAAGTAAAAAGATGTTACCTGGTCTAGATATTCCTGCAGTTTCTTGATACGGCCCATGTAATCTTGATCTTCAACACAGAGGCTCACTGCTTTAGCATCTGCACCAGGACCATCGAACTGAAGCGGTCCTGGGTTTCTGTACAGATCCTCCATCAAGAATTTTTGTGCGTTCTGTCTCAAGAGGCTGCAAGGAAACCATTAACGTTAAAACAATTGAAAAACTTGAGGCCAACGTTGTGATTTAGTAAGGGTGTTCATGTTCTTTGTAATAGATGCTTACTCGTATGCTTTGCCTTTCAAATCCACCATAGCTGGATGAATCGCAGGTCTACCAATTGAAGTTAAAGTAAAACTAGCATCCTGGGACCAATGCTTCACCGTCATCATCGCCTAAAAAGGTTATATACCAGAGATAAAACAATGGGGGGAATTAGTATAGAAAGAAACTGTATTAACTGCCATCTTTCAGATAGAAAAGAAGACAAAACTCAACTGTAATAGGTGCAGCACCACATTTCCACTTGTTTACAGGACTTTTTAGGTTGGTCACTGTTGCCATGTAACCGTTCAGACCAGCTGCAAGGACATGATAACATATATGTCCAAGAACCTGCATGGTTTTTCAATTTAATAGTGTGAATATTCATCCAAATTATTAAGTTGCATTGGTATTGTGGTGCAGAGTGTTGGTGACTTACATAGGCATAATCACAATCAAATTTCGATGGAAGAGATCCACGAGCTTGGTAACCAAAAAAGTGACATATGGCATTGAATTTCTTCCCCTTGTATGTGCCTTCTTTCTGCCAAGTACAAAGATTTAATTACATAGGCAATAATGTTTCTTGATGCCAATGCCAATAATGACTCCAACATTTAGATAACAGTACTGAGAAAAGATAGAAATCAGTCAAAAACAAGGAGCATACCAAGCGTTTGTTCATTTCAGTCTCCACGAGATACGCAAGAAGTTTCTCCGTCTCAATCTAGAGCAGAAAGCAAAATGAGCATTTAGGATTCCAACTTTTTTTATAACATATTAGCTCCAACTTGTATTTTGTTTCTTCTTCTTACCTGGGATAGCTGGGCAGAATCATCAGACTCAGGATGGAGAAGTAGCTGTAGCAACAGAGGATGACCATATTGTAAGCATTCATACTCGTTTGCTTAGGAGGAAAACAAAGATAAGTCTATTTACAAAGAATTCGAACCTGTTTCTTAATGAATGGAGGAAGAAATTCAAACAAAGCAGATGACCACGGTGAGAGATGAGTTGAAATCTTATCAGCAGCTACACCCTGCCTCAGCAGCCCGTGAATTTCCTACATCAAAAAATGTCAGCTTAGAAATGATATATACTAAGAAGTACGTCTCAGTATTGAAGAAAGAATACAAGTATCAAATGCTAAATACAGATGTCTACAAGTATCAAATCATTACCTTTAGCAGAGCGTAGACTTCAGGAATACTCACTATAATCCCTTCAGGAATGAGGATGACTCCATGATTCTTGTCTGGTTCAAACAAATGGAAAAGTACCAGATTTAGTGAACACAGTAAAATACATGACTGCATAATCTTTCATAGATGGTTTTCATTATGAGACCTTCTCCTGCTCTTGCTTGAACAGCATCACAGATCTGTTTTGCAATGTCAAAAATTGTGAGCTTAGATGCTGCAACCTCCTCACCCAGTATCACCTGAGACAATCGCATGACATGCAAATGAGAGTCTAGAGCACGAACATGGCAACGGAATCAATTGTCTATGTTTAGAAACTAAAACAATACCAACCATGTTTGGATGAGACTGGAGTGTACACTCAAGGGCAACATGAGAGTGCTTCCGACCCATGAGACGGATGAAATAATAATACTGCCAGTAAAAAAAGAAAGTAAAACTTGATATCAGAATCATAGAGAATACTACTTTGCATTGTTCACTTTGTAATAGATTCCGCATCCTTCATCGAAATATTTCTTCTTATCAGTTTGAAGTTAATAAACTGCAGTTAGACTAAACAATTCCATGGCTAAGAATGCACGTAGCACTCTCTTGCGACATGAAAGTTCAGCAAGAAATGGCATTTACCTTCTCTGCAGAGAGAGCATCAGTGCAGACATTGCTAATGAGCTGTGAATTTACCTGTATGAGGCAAAATATCATTAGTGGAAATAAAATTTAGTTTCTGTAAAGACTTACAAGGACAAAGGCATCGTCTTGACTGCCATAGCTACAACAGATATCTAAGACAAAAGTAGTAACCAGAGGGTTAAAATTCACATTTACCTTGCATATGGTGTCAAAACCCACGTTTGCCTCCACAAACTGATTCTTGAGATCCCCATTTGTAGTAACTGGAACACCAACTACCTGCAATTTTATACGTAAATTATAGTATCCAATAGATTTTTCCGATGTTACGGGCAACTTAACTACCAGCGCATTTTATAGAGGGATTTGAAATGAAACTATAGAAAAAGAATTAGGACCTTAGTTGGGCATTTTGCTGCGGCAAAAAATTCAGCGAGATGAGCTGCATCTGTGTTTGATATTACGCCTTCAAAAAGCACAATATAAATTACTGGTTTAGTAGAAATTAACGACAAAACTTTGCCAATGAATATAAATAAAAACGCTAGGTACCTCCAATAATAACAAGGCCATCTAACTTCAAATCTGTGCAAGCTTTGAGTGCAGCGTTAACCTGCTCAGTTGTTTTGATCTGATCCTTGGTTCTTCCGAGCAAATCATAACCACCTTACAACATGAATTTCAACACCAATGTATCAGAATTTGAAGTAATGAAGGAGATTCTGCGTATCAAGACAATGCCTTGATCAAACAACCTACCTTGGTTTTTGTAAGTCTGGAGTATATCATCTGTGATCTCCAGAGTCTTTTGTGCAAATAGTCCTTCGGAACCACCTGTTATCAGGTAACAACAAAATTTACTTAAATATATTGTGAGCAGAAATAGTTGATGAATTGTAATACAAAAAATAGAAATCTCTAATAGGCTAATAGCAAATGATGCAGTATCACAAAACTTACCCAAAAATCCTAACAAAGTGCTTTTTGCATTGTGCACCTTGAGAGCCTCGAAAAGACCCCAGATCACATTGTGTCCACCAGGAGCTTGCCGTCCACAAAACACAATTCCAACTCTACAGTAGAAAAGAGCTAGCTTAAGCTGAATAGAACTTCATTCAACGGTGAATCAAACATAAACCCAATCCAAGAACATGTACACAGAGAGCAAATGGATGCACACCTAACCGATGGAAGCTCGGTAATGATGTGAGCATCAGAAACTTTGGCAGTTTCCCTGAGGAAGTGAGCCAAAGGCTGGCCTAAGGTATGTGGGAAAGCGCGAGCCATGGTATGTGAATCAGCAGCCTCAGCCACAGTGGTTCCATCACCAAGCTCGACGCGGACAGTAGTCCCCTGAAACGAAACATAAAGCAGAAAAAAGAAAATGAGCAAAGTTCAAAGTGAGTAATACAGAAGAAATCTAAGACTGTAAATCCAAACAAACGAAACTTAGGAAGCTGAATAAAACAGATCAGAGATAATTACAATCTAGAAATCAGATCTGCTTAAGCAGCACCAACATTTTGAACTAAGATAAACAAGCAACAAAAAAAAACTTGGGATAATTGCAAAAATCCAAGAATATCAAAATATTGACGAAGTATTCAAAATGGATCCAATGAATGGAACAAGAATGGAAGGAAGGAAGGAAGGGAAGCAGTAGATCTATGAAGGAGTAGAAGAAGAGACCTGGAGACAAGGAGGAAGCTCGGGATGGTACTGAGATGATCGGAGTTGCTGAAGAGGGGAGAGTTCTCTGGGGATTCCGAAATCTGAATCCATGGCGTTAGCTTTCGTGTATGTAGAAGAACTAAGTGGTTGGGGTGTGTGTGAGAGAGACTCTGAGTCAATTTTTTTTCTTTGTTGTATTTGTTTTCTTCCGTTTTTAACTTGGAAATATATACTAGTGAGGAGGGAGGAGGAAGGGGAATATACCACCAACCAAACACATCCATTTCTTTCTTGGTCTCGTTTTCGTCGTCTTTCAGATTAAGATTTAAATCTTCCCTTCTCTTATTTGTCCCTCGTTATTTTGAAAGTTATGACTTTTAAAAAGCTCACTCCGACATCTATTTTAATTTCGGTAACCTATGAAAAGAATCAATACTTCATTTTATTTTATTTTTTTATTAAAGCAAATAATTCATTGTTTTTTGTAAGTTTTCTTTTTCAATTATTTCTAAAAATCACAAATTTTACTTGGCGATTTTATGCAAATTATTTCAATTATGCAAATTTTATGATGACAAAATGTTATTTCGGCGTTGACAAAAAAAAAAAAAAATGTTATTTTAGCGGTTTTTACTTAGTTCTCGATTAATAGACTGAAAAATTAATGTGGCTAGCTGTTGGAAGTAAAAAAATCGATTTTGGTTAGGACTTAGGAGGAACTATAGTGGATATGATTCACGAGTCTTAACACTCGAACAAACAGAGCTGCATTATAAATTCTCTTAACGCAATCCCAGCTTTCAATGTCATACACTCAAATCAGTTTTACATGGCTCCTCTGTCGATTTTGATCCAAATAAAACCAGTAACATGCCATATACATAGGTCTAAAACTCAATGCATGACATAAAATCTTAATGGTTTTTTTAGCACTGGGCTTTAATCGTAGTATTCCCTAGAGGTCAAACAGAGGGATAATAAAAGACTAGAACATCGATTACATCTATTCTCAGAAAGAAAGTTGATATCGCAGAGACCGAAACGGTACGGAGAAGAACGAGGGTTATTTGGAAGACAACTTATCACTCTCCGGAATCTGCACGCCTGCAAAGAATAGAAATCATGTGTCATTTCCTGGGTTGAACCAAAATACAAAAAAAAATACAAAATCTATACTCAAAACTTTTATTCAAGGAAACAGTATGCGAGTTTTATGAGATATGCACTCGAATAGCAGTGATGAACAAACCAAATCACCATCCATTTATGCAAATTTCCAGCAATTTGAAGATCAACGTTGTTCACTACTTGACTAATTATTTAGTAGCCAAGGTCATACTACAAAAACTACAACCAAGCACAAATCTAAAGCCACAAATTATGACAAGAAATGCGGAACTAACCTTGAAAACAAATCATTCTTCCATGTGATCTCCAGCGCCAGATTCTTTGACATCAACAGAGAAAGAGTACTCTTGGTCACAACCCAAGTAGGAGTCACACATGAAGTATAGTGTGTATGACTTCTCTCCTGGTTCATTCGGTACTGTGAAATCCAGCTTCACCTTTGCTTTCCGTTGCAACGAAACACGCTTGATTGCCAGCAACTGGTTCGTCTTGGTGTCGCCCACGACCAGCCACCACCCTTCTTCTTTGGTCTTGGGATACCTGGGTGCATCCACGGCTCCCACTTCTGTCCTCCCTTCCATGTCTCTCTCAAGCATCACTTGCAATGTTACCTCTTTTCCTGGGGTCACCTCTTCGCTGCCCACAACCTCGTAAGTAAGATCGATGTTCGGGAAGCGGTTGCAGAATCTAGCAATGTCTAAAAGCTGAGCGTCTGACATCTTGAGTAGCTCTTGGCGTTCTTCGTCCTCCATCTCCACAAGATCAAATACGGTTTCAATGTGTTTCCCTGGATTCTCTTGGCACCTCTTGGCTAAGTCCTTTGTGAAGTGAGGGAGCTGCAGAAGCATGGAGTCCCGCTCCCACATGCCTTGAGTTACCATCTGGCTTACTTCCATAGCTAACAGAGCAAGATTCAGCCACCCATTGCTCGATATCACATCAACCATAGCTTGAAGAAGTCTGGTTGCAGATAAAAGGACCTCACGCTGATCCATTGCCAAGTTCCCGCCAATGTTTTGCCTTGAGAAATGCGCCTGAAGAAGCGCATTTGCCTTCACATGAGGGTCTGTGCATTTTGGGTTTTCAAAAGAAAACCTTTGGTGATTGATGAGTCTGCGAACTGTATCCTCTTCACCAGGCCGTATACGGATCAGGTCATACTCCGAAGCTGATGTTAAGATCTCAAGAAGTCCCTTCATCTTGGTTTTAGAAGACAGCAGAGAGCTGAAACGCTCAATGGTGGTGTAACTGATGTAATAATAGGAAGCAATCATACCGAGGTTGAGAGGAGAGAGTTCCATCTCATCCTCTACCTCAATGCATTTACTGGCCTCAAGATTAGACAAGGTGTTCTCAACCAGCTCCGATAGGTGATCAGACAAATGCCTGTGGCTAACTCCTTGGAGATTGTAGAAGTTAGGGTTCTGGGGAAGTCTCCTGTACATGAAAGTCCATGTAAGATAATCCACAGCATCTTGCTTGTTCTCTATAACCCCAGCAACTACTTCTGCGTTGAAATTATCATGCAAGAAATGCTGGAGCTGACTTTCCACAGGGAAGGCTTCATACAGAAACTTCTTGTAATACTCTTTACGCGGTGCGTTACAGAAGATCACACACTTCCCAGCATTGTCAAGTAGAGGTCGGCTAGCACGCCCCATCATCTGCAGCAGATCAGCGACAGAATAGTCTGTATGTGAATTTTCCCTTCCATCGTAATACTGCGTCCCCATTACGACTACCAAATGCGCAGTTAATGGAGTGCCCCAACACAATGAACTGCTCATCACACAAGCCTGAATCCGTCCAGCTTCAAAAAGCTGTGTCACGATCTCCTGATCCAGACTACTTAAACCCTCGTGCAAATACCCAACACCATGACGCAGTGTCTCCTTCAGTGTTTCCTCGTGGATTTGGTTAACAAAAGGCTCCAGTTCTTCCAGTTCGCCTAACAGGAAATCAGGACTCTGCGGGTTGTCCATGTGAGAGTAAGCCATCAGATCCACAGCAGTCAAACGGACATGTTTACGTGTTGGAACAAAAACTATAGCCGGCTTCTTGTTCTTGGCATGCTGGTTTATGGCGGTGTAGGTTGGCTTGGTCATCGCTTGCATCCTGGCTTCAAAACTGGATATATCCACTCCCTGAATGTGGATCTCCAGTGGAACAGGACGGACTCCGGGAGGGAAATTGAAAAGGCCGTGGGAACTAGCCCCAATCCACTCCCCAAGATCTTTCGCATTTGCAAGAGAAGTGGATAGTGCAACAATCCTGATCTTATTATTGACCTGACTTGAAATATATCTCATTCTGGAGACGATTACCTCCAACACGGGACCACCTTGACCTCCAATCAGATGCAGTTCGTCAACAATGAAAAGACTAACCTGTTGAATGTATTTTCTCTGCTTCCACCTGCGGGAAAGAGCATCCCATTTCTCAGGAGTACTTATGATTATCTGACCTTTCTCAAGCAGCTTCAGATCCAATGCTGTCTCACCAGTTAGCTCAACAACCCGTAAACCAAGACCCTTCCCAAACTTCCTCTCCCAGATACGAAACTGCTCCTTGGCAATAGCCTCAAGCGGTGCAATATAGACAACACGCATTGTGGCATCAGGTCCTTCTTGATGATTCCTCAATATAGCAAACTCCGCACATATAGTCTTCCCACTTCCAGTTGGAGCAGCAACCAACACATTGTCGTTCGTGTTATACAAAACAGTAAAGACCTGAGTCTGCACCGGATTGAAATGCTTGAAATCCAGATAGAGTCTCTCATAATTTGGATTCCTTAGCGCAGTCACCGGGAGGGGCTGCAAGTCCAGTAGCTCCGTAGGTGGTGGATACTTTTCTGGAAGAATGAGATGTCTGAAAGATACAGGCAACAGAGTCTGCGAGCCAAGCCATTTGTCTGAAACCACGCGGACAAAATACTGAGGTGGCAGCGGTTCAAAGATTGGCACAGTGAAGTTTACAGTGTGATCCTCATCAATAAACTGCTTCTTCAAAAGAAAATACTCGTGATGAAGGATCTTCTCTCCATCATTGTCTTCCACAATTATCCAAAATGGCTCGACATACTTATGAATTTTGTCGTCCCACAGGAAATCAGGTGTAACTGTGAGTTCTACCCCCAGAACAGTGCGAGTAATAGGCTGAACATGTGCTGCAAGAACCAGTTTTGGGAATTGGTGGATGAACTTGTGTAGCGGTCTGCCCATCTTAGGACTATGAATAAGCTCTCCTAGCTCCTGTGAGGATAGATCATAGTACCTCTCCCACACCAAATCCTTCTTCTCCAAGTTCATCAGAATGTCATTGGGAATTCCAGGAAACTGACGAAGGGGTGTCTGGACACTCCACATTCTCTTCCCAACCATTTTAGACAAGTTCAGAGCTTTCTCAGCCAATTGTGCCCATCCCCGCTTCAATACAATTTCGTAAAGAGCTCGCACAAGACGTCCAGAACTCTGAACATAATTAAAAAAAAACGAGACATAAGCCACCAGAAATCAGACATAGAAATTTATCACTGTAACTAGGAGAGATGAGAGAAGAAAGCATAGAGAACAAAAAACAAACCTGAGTGATATAAACCATGTCAGATGTCAAAGAAAGACCCTCGAGCTTTAGCTGTGAAATATATGCTTGCAGCAAAACATTGATTTTTGCACTAGGCTCTTCCAGAGTTTCCTTGATAGGAATCGGGACACGGTCCAAAAGTTTTGCCAGTTCCATCTTCTCATCTTGCCGAACAGTCACATACTTGAACTCCTCACTCAGTGAGAACAGACGATAAAGATCTATTTCACCCATTGTTGGCTTCAAATGCTCATTGTATGTAGCTATGGTCCCATGGGTTATGTAGTAGTAGCTAGCAATGCGTCCCAAATCAGTAACTTGGAAGTATCCACTTTTCCTGTCATACTTAACCAAGTTATTTTTGTCCAAGATGGTAGCAGCCGAATGTATCTGCAAAACAACAATTCGAAAATAATATTAGACACAGCTTGCCCTTAAGAACATTAATAATATTAACTTTAGAACAATGATATTATATAGCCAAATGCAAACTCATCATTCCAAATTCTCAAAAAAGGTATATGAAATACTAAATCTGTGATCAACTTGAAGGGAACAAAGCAAGCACAAGGATCCAACAGTTCATCATGGATTGCATATAATAATAGACAGTGAGAAAGCTACAGAAACTAGGAAAAATATTTATGGGGATATCAAATAAATCAACAAAATTTCAGAGCATAAGACAGGGACTCGCCATTAGGGATATATATATATATATCTAAAAAAAAAGTAACTTTCAGAGCAGTGACATTAAATAATCAGATACATAGTCCTCATTCAATATTTGCAAAGAGAAATTTAAAATAGTAAATTTGCAATCAATATGATGAAGTACAAGTGACCCCAACAGTGCTTCATGGATTTCATAGAGTGGACAGTGGCAAAGCTACTGATCCTAGGCACAATATTTATGGACAATAATAATAAATACATAACTAGTGTTCAGAGCATTAGAAAGAGAACTCGTCATTAAGAATATTGCACAAGTAACAGTAAGTTTCAGAGCAGTGATAAAGACAATATGAAAAACTAAATTTGTAACTTGAAGAATAAAAAGCATGCACAGTTGATCCCAACAATACTAGGCATAATATTTATGGGCAGTTACCAATAAACAAATAAAATGAAGAATGCAGCTGAAAGTACGTACCAGGTCAGCTCTTCTCTCCTCCAGCACTACATCTTTTGCCAGGGCATCAGGCGGTAAGCCATACAAAGTTGGATTACGAACCATACGGATATATAAATATGTATAGCCGAGCCAATGGCAAGCCTCTCTAGCATTCTGAACGGTTCCAAGCACAATTTCAGCATTAAGCTGATCAGCAAGTTTGGAAATAAACTGGCTTTCAATAGGTAGTTGCTCATTCATCAAAGAAAGATAATATTGCAGCTCGCTGTAGCCAGTGATAATTATACCCTCCCCATGTTGATCATACTGAGGTCTTCCTGCACGACCAAGCATCTGCATAACATCTAGAGGACTCAGCTCCATCCACGCCCCTTTTTCAGGATTATACACCTGGGTGCCTTTTATAATAACGGTATGTGCAGGGAGATTCACACCCCATGCGAGAGTTGCTGTGGAAACCAAGACTTGCACATGCCGTTGAGAAAAAAGATCCTCAACAATCTGACGATCACCCCTTGTTAACCCAGCATGATGAATTGCAAAACCGTAAGGCAGAATGTCTTTCAGGTCACCATTCTTTACAATCTTAACGTGACGCTGAAGAACTTCACGACTTACACTATCTTCCTTCAAGAATCTGCTGACGGTATCGTTCGCCATTGCAGTGTCCCGTATTGCTTTTGCAGTTTTTGCTGTTTCCTTCCTCGAATGAACAAAAATGAGGACCTGGTGCTTTCCAGCACCAGCCAATACTTTCTGATAACATAGATCATTCATCAATTGGAACCTCTGCAACGGCTTTTTCACACTGATTCCAATATACTGCTGGTGGAGAGGCACGGGTCTGTAGCTGCGATCAAATTTAAACAAACCTTTCTTTAGATCAACCCGCAAAAATAAGGCCACATCTTCATAATTTGGCAGTGTAGCAGATAAACCCACCAGACGAATATTCTCTTTCGTGGTTTCAATTTGCCTAAGAGTCCTAGCAACAATGCTTTCAAGCACAGGCCCTCGATTATCATGAAGGAGATGAATTTCATCGATTATAAGAAGTCTCACAAGCTGAGTATAAGTTCGGTCTCCAGACTTCCTAGTGATGATATCCCATTTCTCTGGTGTTGTAACAATTATCTGAGTCTCTTCAATTTCTCTCCCAGTAAGAGACTGATCCCCACTGAGTTCTCTCACAGTAACTCCATAATCCTTAAGACGATTAGACAAATTACCTACAACTTCAGCAACAAGGGCTTTCATGGGTGCAACATAGACAATTTTGTAATCTCCATGGTTATAAGTTCCATCTTCGTTTCTATGCAATGCAAGTTGCTGCAGTATGGTGAGCATAGCAACATTGGTTTTCCCAGCACCAGTTGGAGCACAAAGAAGAATATTCTCTGCATTAAACAGCGCAGTGTCATACACTTTGCTCTGAACCCTGTTCAACTGTTGCATTCCCTTAAAGGCCGGCTGGGCCCAATCCGGCATTTCGGTAATCTTCACAAGCTTCTCATTGCTATCCACTTTTTTAGAAACCCATGGCACATGAACCTCATCATATCCCTTGCCATGACTTCTGTAGGAGCCAGGGGGAAGGTCACACTTCTTATTCGCCATCAGGAGACCACCTTGGTCAAAAGCCAAGCTCTCCAGGTCTAGCATCTGACGCTGACCCTTCAACCAGCCACTTTCTAAATCTCTATCAGCAACATCTCTCCTGCCTCCACCTCCATCTCCACCAGTTTCATCCTTCAACCGTCGGGCTTCTTCATTAATACTTTTTTGCAAGTTCTCCTCCCTCTCTTTCGCTGTTGCTCTTGTTGCATGCAACTGCTCCACAATAGCTGCCAACTCTGGGCCCACCCCCATCATCTCCTCCTCAATTTGATTCCTCTCCTCCTGGTCTTCTGCCCTAGCCAAACGAGTGCACCACACAACTTTAAAACGGTTCCGCAGGAGAAACTTAACAAGGCTAAACTTTTCGTACTCAAGGCGCACAATCAGCTTGCCCTCAACCTCCCTATCATCCCCTTCGGCGAGTGTCTGAAGCAGCTCTTCTGCGAGTACCTGGCATTGTTGTGGATCCTTTTGCTGTTCATATGCTTGAGATATTTTTCTCTGGAGCCAATATGCATCAATGTCTTGAACATTAAGATTCATGCCCTCATTTGCATCTCCTGCATCCTCGTCATTTATCCCTGCACCAACCTGCATACCTCCAGTTCTAGTAGGCTCTTCATCCTCCTCATCATCTTCCTCTTGAACCATATCAGGATCACTCTCCTCGTCATCTTCTTCATTCTCCTCAAATTCAACAGCCACACCCAAATCATCATCAAGTCCTTCATCCTCATTAGATTTACCACCACCAGAATCACCACCCTCTTGAAAGTCCGTGATCAACTTCCCAATGGAAACAAGCTGATCGAAAACAGGCTGATCAATAGGGTTCAGCAACTTCTCGATCTCCATCTTTTTCTCAGGGTTTCTATATGTTTCGTTCTTGAGAACAGCCAAAATCTCATCAGCAGCACCACTAACAATATTGAGAGGCTGCCCACCCAACTGCTGCTGAATAAGACTAAGCATGGCCTCATAAGCAGCCCTCGTCTCCTTAGTCTTGGGCTGATAAACAACATCATCTGTATCAGTAAGCACACTCTCTTCCCTAAGACGACGCCTCTTACTCTGCCGAACATTAACCGTATCATCTACAACATCACGTTCCTTCTTCTTAGACTTTTTAAGCTTATCCTCCAACTCCTGAGGCCTTCCCCTAGCAACACGGTCACCAAAAGACTTGGGATCAATTTTCCCCCAAAGAGTTTCCGGCTCTCCTGTAGGCTCATGTGTATCACGAGGACGATTATCGGTGGTTAACACCAGACTAGAATTGGCTCTGTACTCATACTGCTTGAACCTGGCATGTGCTTCCGCACCGCCTCCCAAGTTCGCCATCACCAAATCCGAAAACCTAAATCAAATCAAACAGAGATAAATACACAATGTTAACACTCGTATCTTCACACTAAATCAAATCGAAGAAATAACACAAAAGGAAATCAAAAGTGAAAAAACGAAGAAACACCCAAGAAAGCAGATGATAAACCCTAATAAACCCCCCCAAATCCAATAAACATATAGAAAAGAAACTTACCGAAACAGCTACGAAATCTCTTCTTAGCTAAACTCTCTGCAACGAATGAATCTACTAGAAGAAACCCTAATGGGGAGCTTTAGATTTCTCCCTTGTCACGTTCTCTCTATCTCCCAAAGATGGATCTATATATGACACTTATTTTGAGGATTTTTGCTATTGACGAGCAACCGCCTTAAGGTGACAAACTTTAACGACGCCGTTTTGAGACTATCGATCCGATTACGAAACCGACCCCAGACATGGTTTTATTATTGGGTTGGGCCTGTACATACTCATAAGCCCAATACAATGGGACAATGATCACAACTTTATGCTTTCTTTTCGCTTTGGTAATCTGAAGAATGAATTTGCAAGTGTTTGTTTATCTCTCCAGAGACTTCATTATAAGAATTAAAATTGTCAAAATATTAATTCCTCACATTAATAATCGCTGACAAATATAATGTGTGTAATAATGAAAAAATAATGGGAAGACTTTAAATGGTGACAATGACATGGGGGCTGATTACTTTGAATACAATCTTAGATTAGTAAAAGGAGGCACATGTATATGAGACCAAGGTTCATGTGTGGTCATGTGAAAACTGGGCAGCCGAAAAAAATATCCAAGACTTTTATATATTTATTTATCTGTTTTGTCAAAATTCAAACGAGATCTATTGATCTCAGAGATGATATATAGTTTTTAAACATGTAACATGTATGATTTATATTTTGTATTGCATTAAAATATTAACCGCTGTGTGTATTTGAGTTTTAATTTTATGAATTATGATACACATATAATATATGCAGTATATTATAACATAACATAATAAGAAAGGGATGATATGTGAGTTATATCGTTGGAACAAAAACACAAGTATACGGTCTTATNAAAAAAAAAAAAAAAAAAAAAAAAAAAAAAAAGAAGGTCTTATCTTTTATAGAAAATTTCAGGAATTAAATTACCATAACAACAAGAACAGAAGATGTTTTAATAATTAGTAGTAAAAAGAAAAAGAAAGAACCAACAACAAAAAAAAAAGAGTTCAGGAGAGCTCACTCCGATCCATCAATAAAACTCTGTGGGGAAATGTTAAAATATTTAATTTGTCTGGTAGTGAACACTAAATTTTTATTTTGTTTTACTTTTCTCCACAAGAGTTTAGTGATAAAGGTTAATGTATCATACAGAGCATGGTGAATTGGTGACAAACAAACAAACAAAAATAATTTAATACATAGAAACTCACTTAGACCATCAGTAACGCTAAACCCCTCTTCAGAGTCTTAACCAATTTTTTATTAATAAAATATATCTAAGAAATGTTGATAAGAAACAACATAATTTGTTGATTAATGGTATGGTTCTTAAGCTACACTCATTGCAACATCAACCACCGACTCATCTTCCAAACTTATAATGCTACTAATGGTAGAATCACTCTCGGAACCTCCATCAAAGTCTGAATCTTGGATTAAATTAGCAAGCTTTTCGTTTTTCGATTCCGTTGAGGTACCGCACGAATCAGAGACCTCCACAGGATCTCGGAGAAATCAAATCGGACAAAATTCAAAGCTTTGAAAGTGAAAAATTCAAAGCCCGAGAAGAGGAATCGAGCCCAGAAGCCATGGAGAGAAGGAGAGAGAGGGAGGCGCTACAAATTCCCTGCAACTATATACCATTTGCTAGAGAAGAAGAAAGATTTCCCCGACAAAAGAAAAAATGATTTTTTCCTTTTCCAAACATGGATCCAATCATAGTGTGACACGTCACACTGATATTCGGTCCAAAACGCATCCTCGCCAAGACTCGGGTTTGGCATCTTTGTCTACTATTTGCTTATTTT
>OVAQ01001085.1:0-21192 GCA_900406345.1 Erysimum cheiri | reverse complement strand
TTTTTTTTCTTTTTGTAGCCTTGCGTAGGCGCACCAACGGTTTGAATTCTTACCTTTATGTGTTTACCGACCGTTTCTTATTATTATTGTTTGGTTTTGCTATTAACAAACTCTTTATCTATACAGGCGCTGACTATATATTCAAGTTCAAATGTGTATGTGAGAGGCCTAACAATCCGGAACAGCCAACAAATGCATTTGATCATTGCTCGATCAGATACAGTTCGAATCTCTAGAGTTATGGTCACATCTCCAGGAGACAGTCCCAACACTGATGGAATCCATATTACTGCATCGACTAATGTTGTAGTCCAAGACAGTAAAATCAGCACAGGTTCTTCACCAAATATTCTATTTAACTCAAAATACTATTCTGGTATGATAATGTACTAAACTCAAAATGTTATAGCTGACACTTAAAGCTTGATAACAGGAGATGATTGCGTCTCAATTGTGAATGGAAGCGCGAGGATAAAGATGAAGAGAATCTACTGTGGACCAGGACATGGAATCAGGTAAACCATCACTAACCTTGTCAAAAGAAAAACACTTACATATATAAATTTTAAATTTCAATTTGTTGTTCTGCAGCATTGGAAGCCTTGGACAAGGACATTCGACAGGAACAGTCTCTGCAGTCGTGTTGGACACTGCGTATCTAAAGAACACAACTAATGGTCTAAGAATCAAGACATGGCAGGTAAAATCTCAATTCTTGATCCTTGCTTCAGTTTTCATACCTTCCTTCCAAAGAGTTTCAGGATTGATGAAAGATGTCTTTAAAAACAGGGTGGTAATGGTTACGTAAAGGGTGTACGTTTTGAGAACGTAGAGATGCAGGACGTTGCAAATCCGATTATAATCGATCAATTCTACTGCGATTCTCCATCGACTTGTCAAAACCAGGTTTCTTCACACAATCAATTGACTCAAGATGAGTTCAAGAAACCTCAAGAAGGAAATTAATTTTTTTTTTGTTTTTCTTTGCAGACATCAGCGGTTCACATTACCGAGATAATGTACAGGAACATAACCGGAACCACAAAAAGCTCAAAAGCCATAAAATTCGCGTGCAGTGACGCAGTCCCTTGCAGCCACATTGTCCTCAACAATGTCAATTTGGAAGGCAAAGAAGGGAAAGTGGAAGCATATTGTAACTCCGTAGAAGGGTTTAGTTATGGTGTGGTTCATCCCTCTGCGGATTGTCTGTATTCGCATGATGACAAGAGCTTAGATCAAACTGATCAGTATTTGGCAGAAACTGGTATGGTTGGAGAAGAAACTGAAGGTGCTCACGACGAGCTATAATGTGACGAGCTATAATGTGAAGGCATTTTGAAGGTCGTTGTAGTGAGGGATCTACACACGTTATATGTAGTTGTAATTCATCTTAGCAACTGACCTAATATATAGCTTGTAAATGAAGCAAATACAAAAGAATATTTATCTTTTTGTATTAAAACTTAAAACTAAAAGAAATGCTTTTCTAGAATTTTACAAGTAAAGCATTAAGGGTTGCAACAAAACAATTATTACTAGTTTTGTTACTTAAAAAATTCATTAAATTTGATTTCATAACTATAAAATGTATAGGTTTTTTGGTAATTTAAAATGTTTAGTTTTAAGTTACGTATTTGTATATTGAAACATAGCCAAACCACCTCACCAAAAAAAGAAACATAGCCAAACCAAATAAACTAAAATTTATTAAATTATCTACATATATATATATATATATTAATAGATGTAAATATGTAATCATATTATATACATAAAAATTAATTAACACTATAGATTGATAGTTTTTTATTTAAACATTGATAAAGACATGTCAATTTCCTATTGGTGGAACGGCATCAACAAATAACATATTTTTCACAGGAGATGAAGTAGCACTTAAGAAAAGATCTAATGCTCACGTGTCAGATTTTAATTGGCTAAGTAGCAGGAGTTCCTGACGAACACCAGAACCTGGTCATCGAAGATTCGAAGAGGGTATTTTCGTAAACTCCAAATGGCAATTTCGTTAATTGGCGTGAAAAGCGACGTACAAACCGGTACCCCCTCTCCTTATAAAATTCTTCTCCTCACTTTCCATTTCGGCGTCGTCGCGTTTCTTTTAAGCTTCTTTCTCTCTTTCTCTTTCAAATTTCTTTGGGTCTCTCTCGCTCTCTCCGTTTCTTCGCGGTCTCTCTCTCTCTCTCAGATCTCTCTGGTACTTTCTTCGCAGGTACGCTTTGAATCTAGATCTGTGCTCATACATTCTCAATTTTGCGTAGATCTGTATGTGTTTTGCTGCTGATTCATTGTGTTCTTCGGGTGCATTTCTCATTTCTTCTGAATTGTCGTGATTGCTTTCGTTGAGGTTGATCTTGCTCATCTATGATAATGCGCTTGGATTTCGAAATATATACGTCGAAGATTCTGATACGATCTGAAACTGTGGATCTGTTAAATTTCTATTCGTTTCCACTTTTCCTCGTTGTGATTCTCGCTGATAGCTTCTGAGGTGTTGACGATCTGATCAGAGATATCTTGATATCTAGAGACGTTTCGAACTCTGTTTAGATCTGCTGATCTCGTTAAATCTATGTTCGTGAGTGACCATTTTGGTATTGATCAGGTTCTTAGAGGATATAAGAATTGAATTTGGCGTTAGAGGTGCATAATTTTAGGATTTTATGTTAGGAATGAGATCGAAATTGCGCAATAGAATGTGGATGAGGATCATGAGGTGTCTGATATTCAACTTTGTTGTGTTTGTGCAGTAAAGCAGGATGGGGTTGAGTTTCGCCAAGCTGTTTAGCCGGCTTTTTGCCAAGAAGGAGATGCGAATTCTGATGGTTGGTCTTGATGCTGCTGGTAAGACCACAATCTTGTACAAGCTCAAGCTCGGAGAGATTGTCACCACCATCCCCACTATTGGTAAAGCTTCACACCTTAATACTGGTTTCTAATTGTGATTTTGTATAAACTTTAGGATGATTAGTGATAATCTAAATCAACAGGTTTCAATGTGGAAACTGTGGAATACAAGAACATCAGTTTCACTGTGTGGGATGTCGGGGGTCAGGACAAGGTATATGGTTATTGTTGATGAAGGAACTTTTAATCCAAATAAACTGACTTTTTGGCTTCTTTCTTCAGATCCGTCCCTTGTGGAGACACTACTTCCAGAACACTCAGGGTCTCATTTTTGTCGTGGATAGCAACGACAGGGACAGAGTTGTTGAGGCTAGAGATGAACTCCACAGAATGCTGAATGAGGTCCGTAACCAATGCTATCAGATGATTTTAGGATGATTCATTAGAGTTTTTCCTTATTGTATCCATTCCAATAGTTCTTTACTTACCAACTATATTCCTGTTTTCTATTGTAGGATGAGCTGCGTGACGCTGTGTTGCTTGTGTTTGCCAACAAGCAAGATCTTCCAAATGCGATGAATGCCGCTGAAATCACAGATAAGCTTGGCCTTCACTCCCTCCGTCAGCGTCACTGGTAAATACCCCAACAAGCTTCAAAAGTCAAAAAAACCTTTCATCTGTTCTATATTTATGTGTGTTTTTGCACTCTACAGGTACATTCAGAGCACATGTGCCACTTCAGGTGAAGGGCTGTACGAAGGTCTGGACTGGCTCTCCAACAACATCGCCGGCAAGGTAACATAAGTTTCTTTTTATTTTGGTAACATAAGTTTCAAAAACGCAATGTAACGAGTGGTTTCTTTTTTTCTGCGATGTTTATATATTTTCTTCATGTTGCTCTTGCGCAGGCATAATGTGGGAGAAATTGCATTTTGCATCGAGATGATTCCGTCCGCTGTGTTGGGATCTCTTTGTCTGGATGAAAGAGAGATTATAAATATTATCTGAAACCTTTTTGCTATTGGGTATGTGAATGTTCGGTCTTGTGCCTAAAACTTACTAGAAGAACCCTTTTTAAATAGTTTTCGTGTACTGTAATTTGAAGAAACCTTGATTAATGATTGAATGTTTTGCTTTCTTGTTATTGCATGTTTCATCTCTACATCATTCTTTACCAGCATTACCTTCGTTCTTTTAAAAAAAATGAAAAAAGGTATTTCTTTAGAAACGTTGTATACTATTTAAATTTCATATCAATACAGTCGTCCGTAGTCATGGGTCATGGCTGGTCATGGCTGTAAACTTCTTAAACAAGGATAACATTTATATGTCAATCTGAATCGTATGACAACAAACATTATATTATGTTCACATATTGCTGAGTGATCCAAAAACTCTGAAGGTAATCTATTATCCCAAAATCATGGACCGTGACTTAACAGTTAACACAAATCATTGCGCCGTCTCCTTGATGTTCTTCTATGTGCAGCCCATCTTTCCTTTATATCTCCGGGTATCACAGTCCTTTGCTCATCCAACAAGAGACCATCCTCCATTTCTCCGGCTGCACGGATCCTGGCGGTCTCAGCCAACAAGTCATGGATAAGCATCTCTGTCGTCTTGGCGGTGATTCCTCTGAGATACCAAGAAATGGGTGGAGGTGGAACAACCGCGGGCTGAATTAGCTGGTCAAGCGTCACCTTTGATCCGATCCTCCCTTTACCTCCAGTGCAGCGGTTATACTCTTCCAAGGTTTTCGGTTTCAAACGATCGCACATATGTTCATCCACAAACAAAGGCTTAACTTGCCAGCTTCCTTCAAATCTCTTCATGAACCCGCTCTTCACTTGCTTGAATTTCATCTGCAACACCCATTTCCCATTCACGAACCATTTAAGAAAAAGACTTAAGACCTTTGTTATAATCTTACAGAGTGATCTGCCCGGTTCTGATCCACCAAGACATGAACTGATATTGTTCCTGACCACCAGAGAAATCTCCACAAAGCTGCTTGTTCAACTTCTACCAATTGCCTTAACCCTTCATCTACCAATACTTTCCGCGACATAACCTCCTGTGATTTCAGAGACCAATGAATCTGGGAGCTTAACTTAGACAGAGAACAAGATATATATACACGTACCTTGATATTCTTAAAGACTCTTCTATTGTCAGGGTCAATCACAATGTTATAAACTGCATCAGGGGGTAAACCAACGTTCACCTCGGCTTTGAGATTGCAAAGTGATCCTTTGGGAATACTCACCTGCCAAGATATATTATTACCTGTCATATAACAAGATTCTCACTGCCTCTGATAAGACCATGTGGTTGAGTGAAGTCTTTTGCTCACCTTAACGACTGGTATTTGATCGGTCCATGAAGAGTTTTCTCTCCATATATCTAACTGTTTCTCCAGATCAATTTGCATGGTCCTCGATGAGCATTCTTTATCATGCCTCCATGAAGAACCAATCCCATGCTTATCAGCTTTCAAATTCTTCAGCTGGGACTGTGACAAAGAGATCAAAATGCTTCTTTTTCAGCAACATTACAGGGAAATTGAAAAGCATGTGTGGATACAGAGCATGACCTTAAGACGGGTGTGGAGTTTCTGAGAGAATCCAACGAATCGAGAGAATGCAGGATCAAACACACTTGAGACCACATTTCTCTTGTTTCTCTCAGTGTCTGAACCCGGATTGCTAACACTAGCCTTGCCCATTTATAATCCTGCAAATTGTATAAGGCACTCAACAATCAAAAGGCCATGTTTGGATCAGAAACAACAACACTGAACATGAGCTCAAGTCCATTGAGCCAGAACAAAGAAAAGGTATCAAAAAGTGGAAAATGATTTGAAAATCAAACATCCTCTTGAGGCACTAGAAAATTATAATCCCTAGATAAAGAAATCCAAAATTGAGAATTTTTTTAAACATAAAGCTTCCACAAATACATTATACATCAAAAACCACAATTTAATCTCAAATAAGAGGATTAATAAATTAGATTAAACAATTGAAGTAAAGCCACCAAGTTAAGATTTTTCTGAACTATTGGAAAGCAAAAAGCTTTACTCACGAAGAAACACAGCGAAGAAAAAGACTGTAAAATCACAATCAGATCCGAAGCAGAGAATCAATAGAGCCAGCCTTTAAAGGCAGAGTTTTGTTCCCTCGACAATCCTCACAAAAATCGAGGACCCAGACCAAATCTAACAACAACGATCGACAAACTCTAAAATAACAGATTTTTTCTAAGGGTCCAAATCGTATAGAAGCTTTTTTTTGCTAATGGTCACACAAAGCACCCATGTGATACACGCCTAAACACGTTATTCCATGCAAGAAGAAGAAGAAGAAGAAGACGAAAATATCATCAAGCTTTGAATCGCGATGCGATGGATTCAAGAGTGGCACATTTTTTTCTTTTTTTGTGTAGTAGACGAAAGAGACCATTGAGGAACACGATTGCCACGTGGCGTCTTTTAGCTGGACTAGCACGGAAAAAAGAAGCTAACGTTGAAATCCTCGCCACTGTTTTGCAAACTGCGTGCCGTTTTTAGCCCACTAAGAACACGTCATCAGTGATATTTTTGTTCTATGGTATGGACTGTATGGTTAATACTCGTAAAATTTAACTTTATTTTTCTCTCAATTTTTTGACAAATTTTTTATTTTACTAGCTTGGACCAAGTTTTTTCTTTAATTTTCTCAAGATGTTATTATGATTCTAAAATGATTGTATTGAGTGACATATGGTAGAAATGGAATGAGTATTCAAGTTCATGAGTGATGAGTATCACAACGGCGTGAAAGAGGTTCATTAATATGTTCCACTTTTAGACCCTATGAAATTATGGGTTTAAGATATCAAAAAAAAAATCTGGTGCAAAAGTTTTTAGGCTTATAATTATAGAATCATGCGTGGTAAATGAAAGAGCTTGTTTTTATTTTTTAAATATATCAATATAAAAAAATATAAAAATTTCTATTAGTTCATATTCATATAAAAAATGTATCGAGACAATAGAAGTATAGAAAGGAAAAAAAAGTATCTTTGGTTCTCCTCTGTTTGCAAGTATAGGTCCTCTAGACAGTGATTTTTGAGCACTTTGATCGACAATTACTGTTATTTTCCGATTTTCTCGGTGATTGTAAGAGTTTCTCTTTTGATTTTAGTATTTTATCCACTGTTTTCCATGTATCGGGCTTAGTTTTCGGAGATTTTTTGTTTTCCTCCGGCTATGTATTTTAAAACCGTATTCCACCACCGTCTACCCGTGTATATATCCCACCCGTGTATTCCATAGTGTATTTCACCCATATATTCTACCCATGTATCCCATCTTTTATTTTCTTTGTATTATATAATGAAAAAAATTCAGTGAAAACAAAAAAAAAAAGAAAAAAAATTATGCTTAAAAGACTTGAAGGAGTTATGCTTATGCAAGGAATATTTTTATTTCTTCGTGAAAAAGAAATGAAAATAAAGAATCAAAATTCAAAATCTAAAGGGGTGTCCCCATTAGGCCACTGTAATTGAAAAGAAGACAACATTGTGAACGCTTCAACATTTTCTGAGGAAGAAAAAGACATTCAAGGAGACAAAAAGTTTGAAAGTTTGAAAGAAATATGAAAAAGAAAAGAGCAAAATAATATTTGCGTGAAAGAACGAACATAAAATGTGTTTTACACTAATCCCTATGTTGAATACATTCCAATTACATTCTCACTTGTGGAACCCCACTCTAAAAGAGACTAAGCCAACAAAACTAAAGTACTTATTAGAAACTCACAAGAAGGGATAACACTTAACACTTAAGAAGATTGATGGTGGATTTTGCAGGATTAGTGGATCATTTTATTTGAAAATCCAAAACCATCATTATGTTCTCCTGATATTTAGCCCAACTTTATAACAATATAGAATACACTACGGAATTGAATATTGGATACTCCAAGAGTAGAGAATAAAGTGTATAAATTAATAAGGTAATGGGAATCTAAAGAGTATATAGAGTCAATGATTGGTAAAGCATCCCCCACTCATCAAATCTTTAATTCATCTTTCTTGGAAACAATGAATTGTGTCTCATATCAAAACACTTAACCAAAATCCCACTTTCTCTTCTTACAAATCAATCAGAAATTGTTCTAAAGTGCATCTCTTAAATAAACCCACATCGTTGATATCACAAAAGAAACAACTACAGTATATTTCTTTATTAAAGAAAACAAAAAAACAAACTGATAATTTCCACAAAAGTAAGCAATAGGTTAACTTTATTTCAAAAAAAGAAAAAAAACCTATATTTTACATAAACTTTATTTACAGAGATTGATCATGGAGAGGAGTAGTACTACTATTAATACATTGGCCTCATTTCAGATGGAATTGGCATAAATTGAAGCTCCCAAATCATATCTCACCAAAATCAGAATCAAAACCAAACACAGTAAAAATATCAAAATGGGAGATCAACCACAAGAGACTCAGCAGCCTCTTTTTGTGTATCCATCTTCTTCTTCTTCATCTTCTTCCTCTTATACCCCGCCTCCATCATCTGGCACTTCACGTGGCTCGTTCGGTACAGTGTTCATAGTTCTAGCAGCGATCCTTATCTTGGCAGCACTGGCTTGTGTGTTTGGAAGGCTATGCAACCGCGGTGGCAAGCAACACAAGGAAAAAAACAACAACAAAACTTCAAAACATGAGAAATCGTCGTCAAAGAAAAGCCGTGAGATCAGACCTGTGGAGCGTGAGCCGAGAGAGAGAGGTGATGTGGAGCTTGGGTTCGATATGAAGCGGCCTGGTCCAATGAGCAAACCCACTGGTCGAAACGGAGGGGACATAGAATTTGGGTTTGATAACAAGAGAGGTGGAGGTGGAGGAGGAGGAGGAGGAGGAGGAAAAGGAGGGAAAAGACCACCTCCGGTTATATATTAACCATGGAGTACGATTTACCGGAAAATGGAGACCACCATGTGAAAGACGACTTCAGACACGGTGGTTCCGACTTCAAACTCCGGTCAGAACATGTCTTAAAAAGACAAGAGAATGCATCATGCTTGTTCACTTTATCATATTCTTGTTTGTTTCTTTTTGGTTTTGTTTTTTGGGTCGTTTGGTTTTGTTACATATTGGGTATGGAACTTGGAGATCAAATTATATATGAAAGCCAAAAAAAAAAAAAAAAATCTAGATAACAAAGTAACAATTACAGGCTCAATCTGTAAAAATAAATGTAAATATCAGAAGATGGAGTTCTTCAATTACACTCAACAAAAATCCGAAACTCAACACAGAGAAACAAACAAAAGCAAACAATATTCAAATCACTCTTTCAGAACTTTGATGAGTTCTTTTTCTTTTTTGTTGCTGCTTTTTTTCTGTTCTCACCTATAATAAGTCTTTTGAGGCAAATAGCCATTATGGAGCAAAAACTAAAGGTAGCTAGCAAGAAACGTATCTCACACAAAAAATACAAAGAGAGCATTAATGCTGTACAGAGAGCTCAAGCATGAGGGGATAATAAGGCAAAGAACCGAAGAGAAGAGGTTATAAGTTGACCTATTTTGAATCAGAACCGCCGGTTAATATTGAAGGCTCGGTTCTCGGATTCATTCCTCGTGAACTCAGAGGAGGCTCCGTTGGATCCTTTCCGGGAGCTTTGGACTGAGTAGTCTCCACTGTACATACCGGAATCTGAGCTGTCGTCAAAACCAAACGCCATTTTCCTGAACTTCGCGGTGTCGGGGTTATACTGACCAGAGTCATAGGCACTGCTTTGTCCCACTTTGATTCCGTTGCTGATGTCTCCCATGTCCCCTTCACTGTCCAGTGCTCTCACAACCTTATTTCAAACAAGTTTTGTTTAAGTTCTCAAATTTGATAAACTAGAACATGAGATGCATACAACAGTTATTTGTTGTAGCTTAGCTTAATGGAGATAATGTTACTAGAAAGGTACCTGAACCATGCGTGGACGTTTTGGACCCGAATGCCTAACACAAGCAGCAGCTGTTTCAATCATTCTGAAAACTTCATTCTCCACGTAATGCTTCTCGAGCCGCCTATCAACTAGTTCGCTGAAATCACCGGTCTCAATAGCTTTGTGAAGCAGTGGGCGAGCCTGTGAGTTCATGGATTATGTCTTTAAGTAACTAGAGCCAACAATCTGTTACTACAATTCAAGAATATTGAGATGTAAAGACAAGAATGTTTTCTAATTAGTATTTACCCATTCAACCAAACTCTCTTCTCCCAGTGGCTGGTACTGGTCAACAGGTTTGCGTCCAGTTACAAGCTCTAAGAGAACAACCCCAAACGAGAAAACATCTGATCTATCAGTCAGCTTTCCGCTCTGTGCATATTCTGGTGCCAGGTACCTGAAAACAAAAGCCAAATAACATAGGGGATTATGTACTTTTCAACAGTTTAGATGTTGTTGATATTTGGCAATAAGGACCGTTTAAGTATACCTCTAACCTCTCTATACAAGCAAACTAGTTCATTATTATCAAATCTACAAGTTTAAGCACCTGATACTACCAAAGACTTTTCTTCTTAAATGATAGGTTCACTATTGAAGTAGTGTCTGTGATCAATCTTACCCAAAGGTTCCCATAACGCGAGTTGATACATGGGTTTGTGTTGAATCATTGAGTTTGGCAAGTCCGAAGTCCGCAACCTAAACACCAAGAAACAGAAAAGTAAGAACAAATAAAAGGAAAACTTAAGAGCCAAAGCTCCAAAAAGAGCAACTGTTCAAAAATGATGATTTTCTATATTGCCTGAGCTTCAAATTCATTGTCCAGAAGGATGTTTGCAGACTTGATGTCCCTGTGAATGATTTTTGGGTGACCTGCAGAACAAAACATATATAAACAAAGTCTCTATGATTCAGCTTCTATTTGAAAAGTGACTAAACATTTCTTTCACACACAAAAAAAGGTACTTACAGTCTTCGTGCAAATACGCCAAACCTTTGGCAGAACCTATAGCGATTCTGACTCTCTTAGCCCATTCAAGGACTGGCATTCCCTTCCCTATCAAGAACAGAACCCATGTAAGTCAAAATTACCACACAAGAAAATCTTATCTGATGAGGAAAGCAGTATAAGAATCTCACCATGCAAATGATGCTCCAAGGTTTGGTTTGGAACATACTCATAGATAAGCAATCTCTCTGAATCCGAAATGCAGTAACCAACCAAAGAAACCAAATGACGATGGTGAACACGGCTAATGATCTCAACCTCTGCCTTAAACTCACGGTCACCTTGTCCGCTACCAACCTTAAGCTGCTTAACAGCAACTAGTTTTCCATCATTTAGTTTACCTTTGTAGACACACCCAAATCCCCCTTCTCCAAGTATGTTTTGCTTAGCAAATCCTTCAGTTATGTCATTTAGCTCTTCATAGGTGAAATGTGTCTGACCACTGCCCATAACTGCTGAATCAGGTGCGCTCCCTGACCGTGTATAACCTCCTTTTTGGCTGCCGAAGCTGTTTCCGGTATTAGATTGTTGCTGTGAATTATAACCACCAGGACCAGAGTACCCCTTTGAAGGATTTTGACCGTATAAGAATCCATCTATGTAGAGAAAAAGAAAAAGCTTAAAAACATTTGGATCTTGAATACAAACAAGAAGATTAAAGAATGAGCAAGATTTTCACCTGATTTAATGGAGAAGTTTGATTGAGGCAAGTACTGTGAGTCACTGTAAGCATCCATGTTTCTCTTTTTCTTTCTTCTCACTAAGAACACAACAGCCATCAAGGCGATAACTGCGAAACCGGCTACTGCAAAACCAACCATAGTCTTCCCTTGATAGCCGCCACCGCCATTTGGAGGTGGCGGGACTCCGAGAGATGGCGAGTTGAGCGGTCCACCTGCAGCAGTAGACTTTGGTGGTAATGCGTGAGAAGTGTTACGCGGAGTCGTGTTTAGAGGAGCAGGAGGAGATTTGGAAGGTGCTGAAGGAGATTTGGTCGGTGCTGAAGGAGATTTGGAAGGTGCTGGTGATGATTTTTTCGGCTTTTTGTGTCCTCCCTTTGGTGAAGGCGCCGGAGGAGGCAATTGTTCCGGAGGTGGAGGAGGAGGAGGAGATTCATCGTCTTCATTTGGAGGAGGCGGTGGTGATTCAAACTTTTCCGGAGGTGGAGGGGAGTTGGTTGACTCTGGAGGCGGTGAGTCTTCCGGTGGAGGTGGAGGTGGAGAAGATACAACAATGGGCTCAGGTGGCGGAGCATCCGGAGGAGGTGGAGGTGGGGAACTTGGCGGCGGTGATGCATCAACCGGCGGAGGAGGAGATGGATCAGCCGGCGGAGGAGGAGATGAATCAGCTGGCGGAGGAGGAGATGAATCAGCTGGCGGAGGAGGAGATGAACCAGCTGGCGGCGGAGATGAATCAGCCGGCGGAGGGGAGGATCCGCCGGTTGAATTATCCGGCGGCGGAGCGGAATCAGCGGACGGTGCTGGTGGAGAAGCAGTTGGAGAATCTGACATTTTATTCTTTTGCCTTCTTCACTCAAAACTACTCTGTTTCAGCAAAACTAATTTTCATTTGTGAAAATTCAAAATCACTCCATAGAAGCAGAGTTATCGTCTCTCTCTCTCTCTCTAAAACTCCTAATGAAACTATACCTTGTTCATCATCAATTGATTAAAATAACTTCCAGAAACAATTGACTAAATTAACAAATAATTATTTTCCCCGTTATGCAACTGGAAACAACTATTTAAAATCTGAAATTCAAATCCTCAATAAAAAACTTGTAATTACAAAAAAAAATAAGGTTTATAAAGCGAAGACCTGTAAATAAGCTGGAGAAATGCGTACCATTACGGAATCATATTTGGACGATGTCAAGGTAAAATAAAAACACGTTAATGGAGGACCTCTCTCTCATGGAAGGAATTATTAAAACAGCTCGCCATGATCTTTATTTTGGTGTTTGAATTTAGGTGATAATTGGAGGCACGTCGTGTGCCGTTTGATCCAAAACTGCGACTCTCTCTATTATATTACTGTATTTGTTTATTTCCTTTTTTGCCCCTTCACTTTGCCAATATCCGGGTTACCGCGCAAAATCCATGGATTCTTTTTGAAATTTGAATCATTATACTCCGATGTTGAAATCTGCCTCGTCGGATTATTACGAAAGTGGAACACACACTATGATGTAGGCTTCAGTCCAGAAAGTCATGAACCAGGCTTTTAAAGCCCAAATCCTGTTGGGCCTCTCTATTACTCCTGGTTTTCAAATGAGAGAATTAGGAATTTATTTCCTATGGTCATCTGCAATTAATACACGCATATATCCGTCTTATAGTTATAGCATGGATCACTCGGACAGAAATTCATTTTTTTAGAAAATATGTATTTAAAAAAAAAAATTATTGAAACTTTCTTCTTTAATAATAATATTACCATATAAATATTTAATTTATTATCAAAACTTCTGAATTATGTGATGTGGGAGGATATTAGAGTAATATTTGAGAAAGGAAAAATAGAAGAGAATTCACACACTTTATTATGAGATATGCTATAAGCCTATAACCGTCATTGAAATATGTACACGCATTTTTATTCCTTTCGTCGTATGTACACGCATATTTTTGGTTTCAGATCCAATTCTATATTTTTTGAATTCCCATGCATGTATTTCAATTAAGTAATATTGTTATAAATTTTAGTGCCCATTCTGACCCCAAAAAAGAAGTTTAGTACCCACTCTATCCCAAAAAGAAAACAAGTGTTTAGTAATTAGTACCCATTCTGACCCCAAAAAAATAGTTTTAGTAATCCCAGCCCATATTAATATGACAATAAATTGACAGCCTTAGCCACAAACCATAACACATAATTTTCAAGTTCATATCTTATCGTCATATTATTGAAACTTTAACGTAATAATATCGGTTTGTGGTTTTAACAAAAAAAAATATATATATCGGTTTGTGGTCTCTCATTTCTAAATATAGGCGAAAAGGGTAAAATGGTCGTTCAACAAAATAGAAATGGGAAATAAGAAACTTGTTGTCCAAGTTTTTGCTTTTCAACGTACTAATACCACACCGCCACACTCTCTCCCTCACCTATAACTGTAACCTCAAAACCGCCATTGAAACAACCTTTCCCATTTTTCCTTTTTACCCAAGAAAGAAACCTTCTTCATCCTCTCTCTCTCTTTTTCGTGATAATGGCGGCGCAAGTCGAAATCGATGATCAAGAATCCGTCACCAACTTAGATAATGGCGAAATCATCGACTCCGTATCCGAAAACGCCGATTCTGGGCTACGTAACTTCTCCGGAGATTCAACGATTCTTATCAACGAAGGAAGCACTGAGTACGACGTCATCAATAACTGTTTCATCTTAGGAATGGGTCATCTCGCCAGCGAAACAACGATCGTCTCCTTGCGTAAGAACTCAACGAAGAGAATCACGACGAAGGCTAAAATCTCGGCGTTTAGGGTTTTCACTGAAGCTATGAAGATGAAGAACAACGGAGACGCAAACGTAGAGTGTGGATGGTATTCTGGTTCCAAAGAAGAGATCGATCGTATCGTTTCGTATGGATTTAGCAATCGAGAGATTAAAAAATTCGAAAACGACGCTAAATCTCACGGCGTTGGAATCAATCTTGTTCATCACAGATTCTCTCTCGCTGCGTATGTCCTGGATCTAAAATTTTGCTTGATTTCGATATTTTTTTTGTTTTGTGAAAAATCAGATTTGTGTTTGATGTAACAGTGAAATTTTTCTCTTCAGGGCTGTAGTTGGTAAAGGTGACGAAGAAGGGATAAACCATCTTCTCTTTTGCCGTGTGATCCTTGGGAAACCTGAGCTAATCGTCGCTGGTTCGAACCAATCGTACCCAAGCTCGAACCAGTTTGATTCTGGTGTGGATGATCTTCAGAATCCGAGAAAGTATGTGATTTGGAGCTCTACTATGAATTCTTACATCCTTCCGCTTTATATCGTCAGTTTCAGGTCTCCTCACCTCATAGGTAATATATATAAAAACCTATTCAAGTTTCTATTTTTTTGTATGATCTATGAAATTAGTATTATGGTTTTAATTAGTGATCTTAATATTTGTGTTTTTTTTTTTTTTGTAGGTCTCAGTGGTTTGGGAAGAGCAAGGTCTCCATGTGTTAGCTTTTCCGTTCTTATGTCTATTCTTTCAAAGTCACTCGACGCTCAAAAAATGAAGTTGATTTCGACAACTTATGATGATTTTAGGGTATGAATTTTCAATTTAAATTTCATGATTAATTAATGATCTCTAGCTCTGGTTGTAATACATGTAATTTTTTTTATCTTTTGTGTTTTTGTTGGTAGAAACGGAAGCTGAGGAGAGAGCAGCTAGTTAGGAAGATGAGGGAAGTGGTTGGAGATCATCTTCTTTTCAAGATACTCAAGAATCAGACGCATTAAGAGTAAACGAGTAGGGTAAGTCTCTTTTTAACAGTCAGATAACCAATATTACACATTTTCTTACGTCAATTTCTAAAAATATCAAATGTTTTCTTGTGGAGCAAGGCCTATACTTTTCCTAGGGAAGATTATATACCTTGATAGGTTTGTGAAAGGAATCTATTTCCAGTATTGTGTAAAATAACAAATGACTTTTGTTTTCTTGGCAGAGGAACTGACGCGACAGATATACCGAATTAGCCAAAGTCAAGTAGCTGCTGATGATGCGATTAATGGAGTAGGTTTGAAACAGAATAGAAGATATTTTACACAAAAGTATATAGAATATAGATTGCTAATATGAATCACAATCAAATCACACCAGAAAAAAAAGTAGACTTTCTTTTTTTTGCTGGGAATATTATATAGTTAGTTTGTATTTGAATAGAGTTTATCAATCAGATTTACGTTAATCATACAAAGACACTTGGTATAATAGCCCAATGCCAATTGCTTGCTCTTTGTCACTTTCTGTTGCTTCTCAATCTCTTTGGAGAAATGAATATGGATTTTTCTTTTTTAAAGAAAAAATCTAAGCAATAAATTATATATTGTAATATATTAATAATAAATATAGAATACACAAAAGAATCCTCTTTCTCCTCTATGAAGAGACAAAAGAGGTGGCTAAGCTTAAGGAATGCTGTTGCTGTTCATCAGAGAGCTGATCTGTTGTTCTAGCTGCAAACGTATTAACATTTTTAGTTATCTCTAATATCAATCTTTTAATATGACTTTACTCCTACATTTGGTTTGTACCCTTTTTACCTGACTATTTACTTCTTTTCTTCTCTGAACTTCCTCTACAAGCTTCTCAACACTGACAACATAAAAAACACCTTATCTCAACTTTTCAATCATAATCCAAAAACTAAAAGAAACGAAGAAGTTATGCCATTACCTTTGCTCCAAAAAGTTAACCTGAGATTGCAGATCTTTCACCGTTGATGGATATATCTGTGATTTTTTCATGTTATTAGTTCTACGCTTTCTAAGTACTCAAGGCACCTTACATAAGCCACATGAGAAAATTAAAGAACTTACCTGCACTCCTTCGGTTTTTGAGATTGGATTTTCAGTTCCCGCACTTCGATCAAAAAATCTAATTAATCTGATTACTTTCGCCTGCCAAGGAAACAAATACAATATGAATTCTCAGAAGACAAATCTAAATAACCATTTTAACAAGAAGCTTTTGGAACCGATGACACACCCTTTGAATGTCATTCTGAACCAAGAGACTCTGTAACAGTGGAAGGATTTCCGTTGCTGTGCATGATGCATGGTTCACAGGACTAACTGTATAGCCATTTTTTGGTTTCTCCTGTTGAGGAACATTGTTTTCAAATTTGGGAACCAAGATGATAAGGTATCGCAATCTCATGACTGCATGAAATTAAATGCATAGAAATCCAGAATTACCAGCTCACTTCCTGCTTTTCTCGTTTGCTTTGTATCCGCTAACGGTTCTAGTTGATGTGGCTCTTCAAGAGCGAGCTTCTCTGCAGCTATGTCACTCGAGCAACGTGCATTGTTTTCATCAGAAAGGATACCAACTTGATATCTGCTCCAATGTATTTATTTCAAAGTTGTATAAGCAAACTAATGACATATCAAGTATGTAACTTTGGATAATCCTAGTCATGACTATGTTAACAACTTATCATATTAATAAACAACAGACACAGCAAAACATCATAAGGGGAGGTTTTGGGGTGAACGGGACTCTACTGTTAGGATCTACTAATGTATAGAGAAGAGAAATGTTGTAAAATACCCAATAGCCGGGAGGAACTTGCGATGAAATGAAGGAAGTAATGAACCGGTTAATTGACTGTTACTCTCACTCATCACATCCTGTAAGTTGGACCAGGATATGACAAGAGGTTAGTTGGAATGCAAAATTGGCACGCAGAGATATGCCTTCATAGGACGAAATACACTTGCCTTTTCTGAGAAAAATTCCGAAGGCATAGTCTGTGACCTTTGTACCACTGGTTTTTCTTTTGGTATATCAATCCCCACATCCCCATTTTCTTTCAGTTCCCGAATCTCTGAATTGCACATTTCATCATTTGGAATCTGATAGCAGAACACTGAAGCATTGAGAGAGTGCCAAAAAAACTAGTTTTATGTTTACTCTAAGACATGAGCTTACTTACAAGTGATGCCTGCCTCCTCAAGTCTTCGAGATCAAAATTCCAAGCACTAATTCCACGCATATACTCATGCTGTAAGAAAGCAATATACGATTCTAAATCAGGTTTAGCACAAAGATAACTGAATAGATGGGCTTCCCGACAAATATATTGTGACTTTCGTATCAAAAGGGGTAAGAGATCGTAGTTATCTTTGTACGTGCAAGTGCAAGGATAGAGGAATACCTGGGATAACTGTTCTTTGTCACCATTTATGCCTTTAAACAACTCAGCCTCTGTCTCCTGTAGAGCCAACATAAGAGAAATTTCCAAGCTTAAATCACACCTACTAATATATATATAAAAGGTAAGTAATGAAGATTCTAATTTCCAACAGATAAGGAAATTCTTCAACTCACTTTCAGCTTTCTAAAACGGTCACCAAGTGGAGAAAGACCATGAAGAATTTTACGGGACAAATAATCTGTAGACCGAGCATGTTTGAAGAAAGGATGTTTCAGAAGTTTTGCTGAGGTTGGACGCTTTTTTGGATCTTTAACTAAGCAGGCTGCGATCAACTCTCTAAACGACTGCGAACAGGATAAAGTTTAAGTGAAAGATATGGAATCTATTTTTATATGTTGTGTATCATTTAATCCCACTTACCTTAGAGAATTTCTTATCTCTGTCATAGTCAAGACGTGGAGGAGCATTTTGTAAGGTCATTAATAACACCTGATATAATTGAGACCATTTGGGTTAAAGAAACTATAGTAGAATTGATGTACAGTAAACATCAACCACCCACAATGAAAAAACAGTGGAGATGGATAAAGGAAATATCGTAAGTGCATGATGAACGCACACTTTTATACAGTAAGGACTCACCTTCATAGGTGGATATTTGGAAAATGGGGCATGACCATGAGCGAGCTCCAGGGCAGTTATGCCAAACGACCAAATGTCCGCTCTGTTATGCCGAACAGAAAATTTGCAAATATCAGTAATCTACACTAGTTGCTCGTGATTGATATGCAGATAAACTAGACAAGCGAATACATACTTGAAATCATATCCGTCTACTTGCTGCATAACCTCAGGTGCCATCCTGTTTAACCAAAAGATTCAAGTGGCTAGAACAACCAACCAATATAATACTTACTATAGAGAAATAAGTACGCACCAGCAAGGAGTTCCAACGAATGTATTCCTTGTACGCATCCTATCCCCGCTATCAAACATGCATGCTGAAACTCCAAAGTCTCCAAGTTTAACAACACCTTTTGAGTGAACCAATATGTTCCCAGCCTAGAAACGAAGCATGTAAACAGCAAACCAATGATCTGTATCAAAACACTAGACACAACAAAACAGAGACTTTTCTCATAAAAATATTAGCTTTGGCTAGTGAAGGTTTAGAAATAGAGTACCTTAACATCTCTATGGATGTGTCCTTGTCGATGGAGATAAACAAGAGCTTTGAGAACTTCCCTCAACAAAGTAGCAATTATAGGTTGCTCAAGACCTTCCGGATAAACCGATTTCATTAAATGAAAGCAAGATCCACCAGACATATAAGGCATCACAATCCACAAACTGCTACTGTCGATAAACGAACAATGCGCTTTCAATAAATTCGGATGATCAATCAAACTCATAATATGAACTTCTTTTCGTATAGTTTCCTGCATGAACAAACAAGCGAAATGTAGCTCACACAAATGTATAGCATCCTTCTTCTTCTTATGGTATAAAACAATTCAAAGATTGAGAATACAAACCAAATCATTCCTGCATTTTTCGAGATCCAATATCTTAACAGCCACAATCTCGTTAAGAGCAATACACCGAGCTTTGTACACAGTTGCACTAACTCCTTCACCTACCTCTTCAAACAGCTCATAATCCTTAGCATAAAGAGGATATCTCTTCGTCGACGATGAACCAGCCATTCTCTAATTCCCTGCACTAACATCAACATCGATAATATATAAAACCTCTCTTATTCTCTACACCAACTCTAACTAACACCACAATCACACGATTCATCTCCAAACACAATTTCTGGAGATTTTATCAAATTTGCATTGTTAAAAATTCAAAAAACTAACCGAAAATGACGAAATGCAGGAGAGAAGACGGAACCTGGTGTGATTGATTAATACGATAAACGAATTCGTTCGGGTTAAAGCGAGAGTCGAAGGAGGCTACGAGAAAGAGGTAGAAGGAGACGAGGAGCTCGTGACAATGGTGAGAAAGTTAGATTCGAATCTATCGTTCAAAAAAGATAGGATCCTTTTGAGGAGAGTGCAAATGTAAATGATGTTGGTGAAGAAGGGATTCAAGTTTTTTGATATTTCTTTTCCAAATTTTTGTTTTTGTGATTTTTGACCAGACAAGTCCTTGATTTAGTAAAAATCCAATCCGATTTTCAATTGGATCCTCTCTTTCGTCCTCTTCTGTGTGTTTTTTATTTTATTTTTGAGGAAATGATTAAACAAATGCCGATTTTCTCTTTTTATAAAAATAGCCATTTTTGCTATATATGCATAATCAAACAAATCTTTCATAATTTAATATAGTTGTTTTGATTATAGATTTTTATTTAGTGGCTTTTATTTGGTCTAAACATAAACATCTCTTTTAATCCTATTCACATGGAGGAGGTTTCTGTTACCAACAATTTATTGACCACTTCATCATTATAAATTTATAATTTGCTTCCCTTCGAACGGATAAGTATTCATGTTCTTCCATATAATCCAAGGGACAAGCCTATAGACTTGTTCCGGTATTCAAGTATGGTTCAAGTTTTTATAGATAAGGTCGTAAGAAAAGCCATTCTGAAGAAGGGGAATGTTAGTTAACGCCCAAATTTGTCGGGATTTTGAATATGAGAAAAACAAATGGCTCCGTAACTTCACAACATGTGATATCTTCTTCTTTTAGGCCTCGTGATCGTAACCTATTAGCCACTTCTAGAGCCCCATTTGAGTCTTTCTAGATGAATATTTTTTAATCTTTGGCATGGTTTTTATAATTAATCCTCTTGACTTTTTTCTTTGAGAGAGTTTTCCCTAATCATTAAGGTAACTATGAAGTTCAGAAACTTCTTCCTTCTATGTATTGTACAGACATGTTGCCTCTTATCGAATCCTTATTACATGCAAACGTATTTAAATCCACTATCAATTATAGCAAACGTAAAAACTGTCATATCTTAAAATATAAAACTATATATTCAAAGCATCTCTTAAGAAGGTACACTCTTCGTTACGTGCTTCTTAATGTTCAAAACGATGAACCGAGCTTGTGTTTGGTTCAGCAAGAAACCATAAATTAAAAGCCGGTTCAACCATACATTTGTCTAGTCTAGGAGTATGTTTCAAAGTCCATGATAAGCATCTGATCAGCCACGAAGAATGTAAGCTATATGCATATATTGTTAAATTTGGGCTAATANGTGGATTGACTCTAACCCTTTATATATTAGTATTAGTCCTTTCAAACTTCCGATGTGGGACTTGGATTGTATTTCCAACAATCTCCTCTTCAATCCAAGAACCACATGGATCTTAACACACCTCCTCGATAAGCCCATTTCTCGGGCCTCCATTACTCGGGTTGAGATATGTCTGTATCCACTTTTTTTAGGTCCACCAGACTTTAAACCTTGGGCTCTGATACCATG
>OVAQ01001084.1:160-21204 GCA_900406345.1 Erysimum cheiri | reverse complement strand
GGGTCAAAATGTACGAAGATCAGCAGAAGCTGAAGCGGCTCGAGAAAGTCCAGGTCTGGCTTAGACAAGCCGATGTAGCGATCAAAGAAGCAGAAGAGATGTTGATAACGATGATGTCTTCTTCGTCTTCAAATGGATCGAGCATGATGACTTGTCACAAGATGGACAAGAAGCTATGCAAGAAGCTGAAAGAGGTTCAGGAGATAAAGGGCAGAGGAACATTCGACGTGGTGGTTGAGAATAGTGGCGTTGGTGGATCGATGATGATCTCGACCGTTGATAGAGATGATCAGACGGTTGGATTGGAGGCGGTTTCGGGGCTAGTCTGGAGGTGTATGACGGTGGATAACACCGGTATTATTGGGTTGTACGGCGTGGAAGGTGTTGGAAAGACGACGGTGTTGACTCAGGTCAACAACAGGTTGCTTCAGCACAAGTCAAATGGGTTTGACTTTGTGATTTGGGTGTTTGTGTCCAAGAATCTGAATCTTGAGAAGATTCAGGACACCATTCGAGAGAAGATAGGGTTTCTTGACAGATCGTGGACGAGCAAGACTGAGGAAGAGAAAGCCGGTAAGATCTTCGAGATACTTAGCAAGAGACGGTTCGCTTTGTTCCTCGACGACGTTTGGGAGAAAGTCGATCTAGGTATGCAAATACTTGTGATCCAAGAAACTAATTGACTTGTGAAATAAGTTTTCATGAGTTGCCCTAGCCTTGATTTGGTCCTAATTTATAGGGTTTTAAATTTGTCAAACAGTGAAAGTTGGTGTGCCACCGCCAGACGGACAGAACAGATCAAAGATCGTGTTCACAACCTCTTCGGACGAGGTTTGTCGGGAAATGGCAGCACAAACTAAGATCAAAATGGAGAAGCTGCCATGGGAGAGAGCTTGGGACTTGTTCAAGAAGAATGCCGGAGAAGAGACAGTGAAGAGCCACCCGGACATAACCAAGTTGGCTCAGGAGGTTGCAGCCAAGTGCGATGGCCTCCCGCTGGCTCTGGTCACAATTGGCCGAGCCATGGCCTCTAAGAAAACACCTCAGGATTGGCGTGACGCTTTGTATATCTTGAGTAACTCTCCTCCCAATTTCTCAGGTCCAATTCTCTATAAACTTCTAACAATTCTATATTGTTACTTTTTTTCTTAAGTCCCTTTATTGTTAATTTTTAAGCTTCATTTTTGTGTACAGTTCTCAAGTTACAGGACATGTGTGTTTTATTAACTGAGGTTTTATTTAATTGTGTAACAGTTCTTAAGTTACTGGACAAGAACTAATTACTCGATCGAGGTATCATATACTCTTGGCAGATTTAAAAATAAAATGGTTTTCTGATGATTACCTGTTTCATCAGATAAATTTGTAAATATATATATATCTTTCCTTACAAACTCGTTTCCTTTTTTTTTTTTCCTNTACTCTTGGCAGATTTAAAAATAAAATGGTTTTCTGATGATTTCCTGTTTCATCAGATAAATTTGTAAATATATATATATCTTTCCTTACAAACTCGTTTCCTTTTTTTTTTTTCCTTTTTTTTGTAGGAATCGTGTTGTGCACATGGAGAGCATAAAGATAGTTGCGTAGATTTTGATTAGGGAGATTAATCATTGTAATTTAATTTATGTATTAATTTTAATTGAGAGTTAATGTATTATTTACGTCACCGGCAAGAGTTTGAAGAATTTGGTTGAAGCTTGCAATGTTTTGATGGTTAATCATTGGTTTTGTATTTAATTTGTCATTTTTTCACCGAAAGAGTTTTGATGTTCATAGTTTAAAGATGATTTCTCTTTAAATTATGCGACACATGGACTAATCTGGTTATTTCTTCTTTCCGGAGTTATTGATCTTAAATATCTAAGGATACAAAGAAAGTCACCTGAAGGATATATGCTTTAGCTAATTAAAGCAAGAATTAGGCAGAAATTTAGGCCATAGTTTAATACATAGTTGTATTCCTTCCTATGATTAATATTATGGTTGTCTTCATCACGGCTCATACTTTATCTGTCTTTCCTTTGTATCTTCTCGAAACTTCAAATCATCGACTCATAATCACTATCTATACTAGAATATGCATTAATTTGTGAAAGAAATATATGCATTGATGTGTAGTCACTAGTTAGCATATATATTATCGGAAGGTTTAATAGTCAAAAATCAGTTAATTTTTAAGTCAATGAAGTAAAAACACCTGACATTCTTTGAAAGATTTGAACCAAATAGAAAGAAAGAAAAAAGAATTCAAGATTGAAAAAGTATAAATTTTCAAAAGATAAAAACATATGTATTTTCTACACAAACATATGCGCAGCCGTATCTAATGATTTAGCACTATAAAATAATGTTTATCTTAGTCCAAAAAGGCTTATTCTATCAAAAGTTCAATGTATCTAGAGCCATCTTAAAACATACCATTATATATAATATATGCATATACGTATCTATATATATGTTCACACTAATCATCACTTGAGTACTCAAACAACACAAAGCAAGAGGCATTAGTGTTAAAGAAACACCATGGATCAACGTTTCTCTTATGTCATGTCTTCATCAACCTATGAGCCAAGGAAGGCCGGAGAACAGCCGAAGAGAGCAGCGACAGTGGAGAATATTCCCGCGAGGAAGCCGGCAGTGAAGGAACGTGACATCAACGAAAGTGCAGAGGCATTTATACAGAAATTCAGAAAGCGGCTTCTTCTCCAACGTTTGGAATCAACTGTCAATAACAGCAATGCCCAAATCTTTAACTATTAGAGTCATAACCTATCGTGTTAACGCGAGGGATCTTGAAAATCTTGGTATTGTATGTATATAATCATCTATGCATGATAAAAAAAAGTACCATAATGTTTTCTTATACTGTATAAGAAACAAACAGAATAAAACAGTCTTTCATAGAGAAGCAAAAGACAAATAGAACACAAATATGAATGAAGTTTATTTGTCTAAAAGCATACACAAGGCACAGTGTCATAACTCAAAACCAGCTCGAATTTGGAATTACTGAAGCTTCTTGATCCCAGGGAAGGAGGGAAGGATCGATATGAGAGCGTCATTGTATCCTACAGGCTCTGTTCCAAATGAGAATACAAGAAAAAATTCATTATGCGGAAAGTTTGAAAGAAATATGAGGAAAGGTTAAAGAAGAAGAAAGACTTACCTCCATCCTCTCGGAGTATTTTGACCACCTCGCCGGTAACATCAGACTAGAAGATTGATCAAGAAACAACAAATCCATTTTAACAGACTTGGTGAAAGCAAGAGATAGAAAATTACTATATCAGAAATTCAAATGGAGTATTAGCTAACCTCAATTGGAAATTGGCCACCGAGTTGTTCAATGTAGCACAGAACTTGACCTTCTTTCACTTGGTCTTTCTGTCAGATTAAAAACAAGAGCAAAGAGAGTAATCAGTGGTTTTTCCCCATAAAGTCAAACACTCTCTACTGTTCAAGAAGTTTGGTGTTACCTCTTTACAGGACGAAGGCATGCGTTTACCCTTTATGGTTTTCGACCTCCTGAAGAACCCTACCTGCACATTACCGCACCATTTAGATTGGGAACAACTTTCTGATTAAAACTCACCTCTCTTTTTTCATTTTTAACGAATAATTAGCATTTTAAATCTACTCAGTTAGAATTAGAAAATACAGGTATACGAAAGCTCTGATATTTTGCTTTTAAGTTGAGTGGTCTCTTACTTTTGGAGATTGGAGAATCATCAAACCCTGATCAGTAGCTGAGGATGCTGGTTTTGTAATAGCCAATGAAGTAGAGGTAGCTGATCCATTCGAATCAGGACTCTCGGTAACTGCATTTGCAGCAGCCACAACAGGAATTGACTGAGGTTGTGGACTACTTTTGTCAGCTAAGTCCTTTGCTACATATAGGCGGAAACCCCCCAGCTATTAGAATGGGCAAATAAAAGACGCAGAAAACATTAGATTAGAATCCTATCTGAAACTTAGCTGAGATGACTCTGCAAAAGAGTAAGAACATAAGTACAACTCGATTAAGTGGGGCCTTACTTTCAATTCAAACTCTGCAATTGATGAGGAATCACATATTTCAGTGACAAGAGCTTCCACCTAAAAGATCAAAAATGAAATCAAACTGAATGCATCCAATGAAAAAACAGACTCAAATGTTTTTATTGCGCATGCAGCATGTGCATTTTCCACTAACTCCTCAAGATTACACATTCTCTTCTCTTTCAATTGACAATGATAAGGGAGAAGAAATTCGGAAATCATTAGCCAGAGTTCCTCAAATGACATTTAGTGGAAAATAAAAACCCACCTCAGAGGGCTTAGGAACGAGCTGAGCATTCAATCGAGATGACTTAGTCTCTTCAGAATCTTCTACTTCTATAGTAGCTGTGGATAAGAAGGTTAAATCAGAAAGAAAAAAACACCGACTATCCGTGAACACACTCGCTGTGCAAAACATATAATACTAAATCGCTAAATTGTGCATCAACCATAAAAGAAAGACCCAAAGATAATAAAAGATAGAGAGATAAGAGTACCTGATGTTTCTGCAGCTGGGAGAGTAGACACTTGGAGAGCTTTCACAGATCCAAAAGTTGACCTCAGACTCAAGTACTTCACCGGCCTTTTCCCAAGCAATGATATTTGATTGTAAGGTGCCAGGCAGCTTCCAGATCTTACTCTACTAAGATCTACTGCCGAGATTTTAAACTTAGGAACTCCTAGGCTACCTATTAAAAAAGAAAAAGAAAACAAATCAGCACTAAATCCTCAATATGATCAACCTCAATTACACTAACACTGCGAGATTAAGTAATGATGTTGAGTATTCCGAATTAAGGAATACAAAATTTTGCGATATCTTTAACAATGCCAACCTTATGGCAATGGTGACAAACTGTGTATCGATTGAAACTAGTTCAGATTAAAAATAATCAATTTAGATTAGCTTTCGTAGTTTAATATCAAAGGAAGTAACTTGAATCTCATCACCGTTCATTCTTCAACTTTAGATATCTAATTCTATACCAAATTGAACCTAATTGTTCAAATCAAGTCCCTTTCTGAGTATCCATCCTATCACTCAATAAAAAGGTTCCAACTTTTCTCTGAATATGATTTGATGAGAACAGAAAACTACGAAATCATTCAAATTTGAATGTGCGAAGAGAAACCCAGTCTAGTGTACGATCCCAGAAAACAGGAACAATCAAGAGAACAAGATACAGATAGAGAAGAAACTTACAGGAAGCCATGGAGGGAGACAAGGATTCAAGACAGAGAAATGTAAGGCAGAGAGAATGAGATTGGGAGCTGATACGATAAACGATACGAACGAGGACACACGATTTGACGAGTGTGGAGATGATCAAATCAAAAAATTTGAGGTTAACGCTCGTCGTTGGTTGGGTTCGCTCGTTCGATACAACCAGAGTGGTCTTTGTACAGCGAAGCACGAAACATCAGCTTTTGTCTGATTTGGGCTTTTATGGCCCATTTATGACTATAAGCCCATTATTCGTCCCTTATCAAATTGCCTTAGCTCCAAGTTTGTTTTTCTTTTCTGTTTTTTTTCATACTCCAAGTTTGTTTATATAAATCATCAAAACAATCTTTCTCAGAAAATATCCAGGAATTCTATTTAATTTTAGAAATATTTACACTGTATTTAAGCATATTTTGTAATATCTAATATATTCAAAATAATAGTACGACTCGTACCGCATTTGGAGATGCATCTAATATACTATTATTTTGTTGATTAAGAGCCTCCATATTATTAAATTTTAAGCATTTTTAAATTCAGATAGTTTGACAGTTAGACAATTTGGGGGGGTATATTTGTAAAACTTTTGCTTATTATTGCAGTCACTAGTCACTAGAGTGATTGAATTATGTCTAGTAAAAGTGATAGTTATATTACAGTCTATTAGAATATACGTTGAAAAGGCTGGACAACAAAAAACAAAAACAAAAAAGTAGCAACTCATGTATAAAGGGATGAAATTGAGAAGAGAATCTTCTTTTAAGAAAGACATGCAGCGTACAATGATTAGAATAATAAAACTCTTAAAAGAAACTGCAAAAGAAAATTACGAATTAAGGAGAAAAAAAAAAAAAAATGGATAATACATCCAAAAGCACGACAGCTAAAGTTACAATATTGGCTCTCATTGCAACATCTAACAAAATTATCATCTTTAATCCTCTCTTGCTCCTGCTTCTCCTTTCCATTGATTGAAATGGTGCCTGTAAAAATATCAAATTCAAAAAACGAAAACTAAACATTTCGGTATATATAATAAATACAAGACCCTATCAACTAATTAAGTAGTTCAAAACTTGAATTACCCAAGAAATTGGAGACAAGGCTACTTCAAAAGCCTTTTGTATAATTTAGAAAGAGGTTCTGTTGCTTAAGTCCCTTGGTGCATTGCATCTGAAGCATTCCATTCTGCTTGCAAAGTTGTGCTCATTGCAACCAATCCTGTTTTCAATGTCAATTATAATCTTTATCAATAAAACTTTAACATGCGTATAAAAACTTTGTATTATATCCATGAATCGAGTATTAATGTTCATTAATTAATACCTAGTGCAAATCCAGTCGCCGGATTTCCAGCTGGAGCGGCCACCGTTACCGGGGACTCTCAACCGCATAACGTCAGCGTCAAACATGGCCGGACCGCCGATGCCGCCTCCGCCTCCAGCGCCGGTCTCGTCCTTGAAAGTGCCGCATTTGAAGCAGGTGGAGCGACTGGCGAAGTTGTGAGTCCCGCAGTTTCCGACGGTGCAGTACCAGTCACCGGGACGAACGTCGGAGCCGGTGGTGAATCCGAGAGTAGACATGGCTCTGCCGCCGTAATTACCGAAATCTAAGCCACCGACGACTCCAGCGGGGCCAGAACGAGAGTCGCCGCATCGCTGGCAAGAGTCACGGCGTTGGAAGTTGAGGTGGTTGCATGACCTGCAGTTCCAATCTCCGGGTCTGTTCATCTTCACTTCTTGTATGCGTGCGGCTATATTATTTTCTGTAACATGGTATCAATTTGTGTTTGTTAAAGGAACTTGCATATATACAAATTTGGATATTTCTTTTTTCGAACAGAAATATTAAGAAAAACATGCATGTAATTAAAAATTTGAATATTTCTATTCGATAAATTTTAATTACCTATAAAAACAAGATATTGCTTAATTAGTACCATGCAACTAGTGAAAATGAATTCTTTACCAATTGGCTGTGGCTATATATTTCTGAAAACAATATATATCTGAGTTTAGTAAAATCGTTACGAAGTAATATAAATTAAAAGACTGACCTTGATGAACTTGGAAGAGATGTGATTACGAGTTTAGTGAAAGAAAATAAGACACGAGGCTTTGAAAGAGTGATGTGAAGAGGATAGGCTTAAATAGAACACAGAAGAATAAGAACTGTCTCGTTCAAAAAAAAAAAAAGGAAATATAATTAATAATTACTTTTTCGTTTTCTTCACCTCAATTGTAAACTTTCGCAAAAGAAGAGCAACAAAAAAACCGAGTAGGAATAATATTTAAAATAAATTTTTAAGTGAAAATTCCGGCTGAGATTCCCAAGCCGAGAAGTTTTTTTAATATGGGTAAATTACTTTGCGATAGACTGTTTGTTGTACATTATGATATATATTTTTGTTGTACTATAATATGGATAATCATAATTTGGCCATAGCTTTGTTGTATTATGATATACATATTTAGATTGATGCATGTTCATGTAACTCTTATTTTTTCTATTAAGTGATATAGAATTTTGTTGACTTATTCATGACAAAGACTTCTATCAAATATCCAAAATTTTAAAATATGTTATGCCAAATTTTGATATGTGGATTGTATTAATATTCTCGCTGCATCACTACTTAAATTCAAACATGAATAATAAATGTTATTGAAAAACGATATTTTAGTAGATTTTTGTTCAAAGTGATTTTTGTTTAATGCAAAATTATATATAGCCAAAGATAGACTCCAGTTGATGCCACAACTTGAATTTCACTCGACATGTTTTTCTGTCACCTACTCGTTCTTTTTATCATCTTGATCACTTCATTTTTTATATAACAGTTGTAAATTTAAAGTACTTTGGTTAGAATCTTGGGTCAAACTTCAAAGCATAATGTAATTATAAGTAAATTAAGAGTGATAAGAAGCCAACAAACAACTTAGGAGCCCACACCACACCCAACTAAAAGAAAGAGATCTTGTTAACCTCTAGCTCTACACAAAAGTTCTTTGACTCGTACCTTTTTGAACCCTCTCTATCTCTAATGCAATTCATAACTATAATTTATTAATTTATGATTATACGCTTAAACACCAAGGAAGCTTTGGTTACCAATGAACGATAGTATTTAATTCAAGTAGCTAGCCTAGGCGACCTTGCTTACCTATATCACACACGAAAAAAACACTATACATTAATGTAAAGAGAATAATAAGATTTACATCTAAAAACTATGTGTCTATATATAACTAAATAAAGTAAGTTAAAAAAAAAATATGCAAAAAGAAGAAAATATGTATATATTACACAGTTTTTAGCATGGTACTTGACGAGAGTGGAACTTTCCTCTATCATGAAACTTGTTAACAGCCCCTTCTTCTTATTTTTTTTTGTTAAAACTTGTTAACATACTTTGGAACATATATATATATAAGTACGGTGGTAGATAGCGAAGAATGCTGAGAAATAGTTGCCAATGACACCATTTTTGTGTAGTAACCAAGCTTAGTTAGTTTAATTGTACAACTAATTTGAAATGATATGAATTAATATATGACGTTATATATTCGTTTCTAGATCTTATTATTTAAATGTAAAGGTACTACTCCGAATTACTTTACGTTGTGATAGGTTGCTATATATATCTAATATCATTCTAAGCCAGATTTTTTCACATTTCCCACCTAAATATACATACACATACGTCGAGACCGTTTTGTGAGTGAATTATAATAGGTATTAAACACCTAGGAATCGGTTAGAACACACACGAAAAAATTGCTAAAATGAAATTAGAAAAAGGTATATATTATAACTATAAAGATGATATGTCTTTGAATAGAGAATCGATTCGGTATCTTGTACGTGGTATAAGCTTTTGGTTGATATTGGAAAAGGTAGCTTAATCTCACAATTATATTATGGTAAGTCTCTTTCATTTATACTTTAAGGAGGCAAAGGAATCGACATCCGAGACACGAATAAAAATTTATATTACTTTTGAATTTTGAATATTCACTATCTTTTGTGTTCTTCTTTTCTTTTTTATAAAAAATATAATACAAGTTCTCCTTTGCTTAGCAGCAACGTAACAAAATTTGTAAACTTCAAAAAGAAAGAATGATCAATGTGATATGGTGTGTTAGGATTTTCCATGTTTAAATGATGTTTCTAGCTTGCACGAATTCTTTGTTGTTATATGTTCTACTCCGAATATATAAAGGCGCCAATGTCATTGAAGGCTTGCATGTAGCTATTAGTTACGTCGATTTATATGTTGAAATTAAGTGATTAAAACAAATCCTTTTGTAGTTTAACATTTTTTAACTATATTATGAGTTTTTCGTTTTACTATAGAGTGATATATATGTTCCCAATCTTATTTAAATATAAATATATTTCAACCAAAAAAAAATCTTATTTAAATATATAATTTTAAAGAATATTTTGTATCTAAAAATATCATAAATTAATATATTTCATAATTTGTTAGCAAATAAATGTACCTCTAATGTATCGTATAATTTATCGTTTTATCGTTCTATCTTTTGTTTTCATTGATTAAATTTGCAAACTTTGTTTCATGTTAATTAATGAAATATATATAAGATGTTTGTGAAAAAACGATGAACTAACATACCATCTCTCAGAATAAATTGTAGATATATAGCAATTTTAATATCAATAGAGTAATGATAAAAAACAGAAAAAAAGTTCATTCCTAAGATTTGTAAAGAAGATTTTCATACGATTAAGTTTAAAATGGTATAAACAATAAATTGGTTACAAATGTGACGATGAGATAGGAATGAGTAAACCATACAAATATAATAATGAAAAAAAATATAATATAATTATGGGTCAAAAAAACATAAAAAGAGGGGAAAAGAAAAGATAAAGGGAAAATCAAAAGGGATGAGGCAAAATAGAGAGTTTCAATAAAGATAAATTTGGGTGATGGTGACGGAATAATTCTTCGATGTTTTCGTTTTGACCATCTTTCCCTTTATTTCTCTCGCTGTTTATTCCCAGATTTTTTTTAAAAAAATTAACAAGAAGAACCAAAAAAAAACTTGGCAATCTTCCAAATATATATAGGTATGAATTTCTGTTATAATTAACAAAATAAAAAAAAGGGTGAAACTGCTAATATCTGGAGTCCATTCTCTTGGAGAAGAGTAAAGTGGGCAACAAGAAAAAGGAACTGAGCTGATTCGATTCTCTTTGGGACTCCCATCCATGCATCACCTCTCCACCCTCTTTCATTTCACCTTTTCTTTATATAATTATTTTACATAATTACCTCTTTTAACTGTAAGCATAACAAATTTACAAAACCTTTATTACGGTCTCAAACGCTCAATATTTTAAAACATAATAAAAGGTTTCGTACAATACAATTTGAAGAGAAAAACACAAATTTTACAAACACATGGATACAACGGCTAATTTTATATGGTTTACCTTAAAACTTATAACTGGGATGGCTCAGGTGGTCGTGAAGGTGATTCCGGTTTAGCCAGTGAGATTCTGTCGACGATTGTTCTAAGAGTGTTCTTCGCAGTTGCGGCCTACCCCCTTGTGCCATATTCTTCATTTGTTCTCACGTTTTAATCTAACACGTTTTCGATGAATATTATTAACTAATCAAATTGAAAGTATATCAGTCGGTGAAATTTTGGTTTAGAAGTCCGATAAAAGATTTGTTATTTGAGTAAATTAAAAACGATTTTTTTTTCAACAAAATAATTATAGAAACCATACAGGAATGGCTGTAAGATAAAACAATACATAAGAACGAAATTTGAACAATTAAATAAGTAAATACTATAACCTACTGGCCTATTGGAGAACATTAATTAGTTGGTTTACTTCTGTTTGGTACATTTTTTTGTTGAAAGTACAATATCTTAAAGATTACACAAGCTAAAAGAGTAAAAAATAACTTGAAACAACTATGCAATATAAAAAGCAGGGCTATATATATATATATATATATCTAAGTAGTTCTTCTTAAGTGCAAATACTCATCCCATTTTGTCCGTCATCGTATCATGTGTAGTGGGTACATTTAATTTACCACACTTGTGTGTGTGTGTGTCTGTCTATATATGTTCGTCCTTACGTTGCGTTAATATAATTCAACGTGAATGTTAGAATTTTATGTAATTCCAACTGCATCATCTAGATCTTTGCATTGATGCGCACGTGGCAAATGTTCCTTGGCTAATTTTCACACTATTTATGTGGGGGTGATTAGTTCAAGCTAAACCTCGAAGTTGCTCGGACGACAAAAAAAAAAAAAACCTCGATGAGATCAAGTTTGACTCTTTTTAGGTGAAGATGACTATTTCAATCGTACTACTACTCTTAAGTGATGGTTGATACGTCACGGAACATGTAACGACCGACGGTTCGACTTCATTGATACAATAAAAAAAATGAAAATAGCCATATCATAACATGCGACGACGATACTTATGGTGTTGCCACGTAGCGAGCTAGCATCTTTCTCTTAACCATGAGGTGTCGCAACCACAGAGGACAACAGGTACAAGACCGAGAAACCGCATACTAACACTCGCAACGTACGTACAACACACCAAAACTCCTGTTTTTTAAATTCGGTTTTAATCTCAACACACCACGCGACTACACACGTGTCACTGTGCTACCACGTGTCTTCTTCTCCCGCCGACCAAGACACACTACAAATGTCCCGATGGTTTGGGGAGACAATACACAGTTTCTAGTACTACAACAACAAACACTTTCACAAAAAGGCTTTATACATCTATCTTGTGTCGTTTCATATCTTACGCATTCGAAGAAAGAAAAATGGCGTCCCACCAACAGAGCTACAAAGCTGGTGAAACTAGGGGAAAGGCCCAGGTAATAAGGATATACTTTTGTGTATATACGTAAAATCACATTATAGATCAGGTTCTAATTAAGATGATTTGTTCTTGTTTACAGGAAAAGACTGGACAAGCTATGGGAACAATGAGGGACAAGGCTGAGGAAGGCAGGGACAAGACTCAAGCGACTGCTGAATCAGCAAAAGATAAGACTTCTCAAACGGCCCAAACAGCCCAACAAAAGGCCCATGAGACAGCCCAGGCCGCAAAAGATAAGTCATCTCAAACTGCCCAAACAGCACAACAAAAGGCCCATCAGACAGCCCAGGCCGCAAAAGATAAGACATCTCAAACCGCCCAAACAGCCCAACAAAAGGCCCATGATACGACTCAAGCAGCAAAAGAGAAGACATCTCAAGCTGGCGACAAAGCTCGCGAGGCAAAGGACAAGACCGGGAGCTACATGTCGGAGACAGGCGAAGCCATAAAGAACAAGGCTCAAGATGCGGCTCAGTACACAAAGGAGACGGCTCAAGGCGCGGCTCAGTACACAAAGGAGACGGCTGAAGCCGGTAGAGACAAAACCGGCGGGTTCTTGAGCCAGACCGGTGAGCATGTTAAGCAAATGGCTATGGGTGCAGCTGATGCGGTGAAGCATACTTTTGGAATGGCTACTGAGGAAGAAGACAGAGAGCATTTTCCAGGAAGTACTACGACCACTACTGCTACTACTCGGACTACTGATCCAACTCACCAGACTTATCAGAGGAAATGAGAAAATAAAGAGAACAATGAAGCGTCTTTATGTTTGTTGGTCTTTAATTTGAATTACGTGCTTTGTTTTGTAATTTCCGTTGTGTCTTTGTGTTTGTGATTCCGTTGTTGACGGTGATCCTGGAGACTTCTAATTTCCAGCCAATAAGTTTAGATGTGATCCCGTTACAACTTTTGTCTGTCCGATTTGTATTTCTCTTATAAATTTTAATAAACAGTATTGATAAACATCAAGGTCCACTCCGTATAATGTATTCAAGCATCGATCTGTATTTTAAGTTTTAAACCAATCTAGCTTTTTAAACCTATTTTATTAATCATCATGATGCAGATGTACCTTAACTGGTCAAAACTGCAACGGTTCAATGTACTGGTGCAATATGTAGTTTTTTAAACATGTCGTAAAAACAAGTACAAAACAAAACTTAGACTGAATACAAAAAATCTACGGTTGGTGTCAAAACTTACATTTTTGTTGCAAAGCTTTCAATAATCTTGGGTGGGTCAATTTCAATTAATTTTAGATATTTATTTCATGATATGTTTGATTTTCACGAAATAGAACGAAAAAACATAAAATAAAAAGGCTGAATTGTCTTATCTAAACCGAAGCAAAAATCAAGAATGCTTTTGGTGACAACCAGAAACGACACCGTAATAACACCTAAGGGTTACGAGTTACTATGACACGACATCGTTTTGTAGTTATTGATCTGGTCGCTTGAGGAAGAGAAGCGGTCGCGAGAGAAGCCCAAAGCCCTAAAAGCACCCTTTAGCTCCGTCGTCGTCCTCGTAACTTCAGTTGGTTTTTTTCGTTTTCCAAGCAGGTAATCGAGTTGCTTTCGTCACTAAAAATCTGAAATTTTGGTAAATTTATTTGTTTCTAGAGAAGAAATCAGCACATCTTCTCTCTGACCTGTTCTTGATATTTTCTTAACAGGGTAGATCAAAATCGCAGGAACATTTTGAGTCGGTTGAATAAAATCTGTGTGATTTAGAGATGGCGGCTTCTTTGTCGAGCAGACTTGTAAAAGGATTCGCTAGCCTCCAGGCTCTTCGTTCTAGCAGATTGGTTAGATTCTCTCCTAAACCCTTTCGTTTAATTGATTTATCTGATCGTGTGCTCAATCAAGTTTTGCTCTTTTCCCATCTTGAATCGCATAAAAATTGTTTATTTTTCCTCTCTTGAATTCAATTTATAACATTTAGGGTTCTGATCCTTCTGTTAATTGAGCCGGATTAGATAACTACGTGATCTTTGGTTGTTCTTATGCTGCATTGATTTTAAATTCGGTGAAATTGAATTGGTTTTCAATAGAAAATGAGTTTGATGATCATTTGACAGTTGAATTTACATATCATGTGGTGTTGTTTGTAGGCATCTGCATCAGCCTACCAAAATGGGATGATGAGATACTCCTCTACCGTGCCTAGTGATTCAGACACACATGATGATTTCAAGCCTACACAAAAAGTCCCTTCCGGTTCAACGGACTCACTCAAAGATATCGTTGAGAATGTAAACTCCAGCTTTCTAGACTTGAAGTTGAACGTTGTGTTTTAGGCATCTATTTTTATTTGATTCTGCATCTGGTTAGTTTTTTTTTTTCCTTCCTGCTAATGATGTTTAGCTTTGGTTGTGTAGGATGTGAAGGACAATCCTGTTATGATCTACATGAAAGGTATCCCTGAAGCTCCTCAGTGTGGGTTTAGCTCACTAGCCGTCAGAGTTTTGCAACAATATAGTAAGTTTTTATCTACTGTTGATTATAACTCAAGCCTTATGTGATTTTTCTTTACTATTGGTTCTTTTAAACTATTTTTAGAATCTAATGTGTTCTGAGTTCTGATAGATGTTATCTTGTGATCTCTTCTTTAGATGTTCCTATCAGTTCTAGAAACATTTTAGAAGACCAAGAGTTGAAAAACGCTGTGAAATCCTTCAGGTGAGTATGTGGACACTTAATAATAAATAAAAGTTTCATACAGAGAGCTATATAGAATCTCATTCTCAAAGTTTTTCCAAAAAGCTTGGCTTTGTTGCCAAAGCTCTTTACCGTTCATTCCTTATTCTTTACAATGGTGTAAGACATGATCTATACAATCTTTGAGTTTGACTACATGATCTTTTTTCTGTGCAGCCACTGGCCTACGTTTCCACAGATCTTCATTAAGGGAGAGTTCATTGGCGGCTCAGACATCATTCTTAACATGCACAAGGTTTGTTTCACTTAAACCAGGCCCTGTCTGTCTTTTTCCTTTATCATCGTGTCGGTTTGATCACAAGTCCCTTTTACAATTCCAGGAAGGTGAATTGGAGCAGAAGCTTAAAGACGTCTCCGGAAACCAAGATTGATCCAAGTCTGAAGTTATGCCGACTAATGAATGAAGTTATATTATGTTTTTGTTCTTCTTTTCATAAAAATGTCTTTTGATGTACGGCAATAATCAATAATGTCTCAGAAACTCGAAATCTTTGGATTTGGAAACTTAGTAAATTAAGAGGGGGTAAAAGAGAGCATAAGGAGCCATTTTATTTATTATTCATAATCAAGAATCGAAGAGCAGAAAAGCATGAATAAATCACAAAACATGAAAATACCGTATACCCAAGAAACCCACCCATTATATATAATATATAAATATTCTACACCATTGTATAATAGTTATAGNAATACCGTATACCCAAGAAACCCACCCATTATATATAATATAAATATTCTACACCATTGTATAATAGTTATATATGTTTAGACGATGCGTGCAGAGTTTAACGCGAGCCCTCGAGACCAAGCCTTGAGGCGAGCCAGTGAACCACCTCATCCATTTCTTTAGGAACCGTATAGTGACCAAGCCTACACAATCACATTAAACCTCACAATCTCAGACCAAAAAATATTTAAGAGTGATAACGTTGGTCAATAAGTTAAACATTTACCCTTCATATGGTTTGAACATAACTTGTCGGAATCCGGCCATGGCAAGTGAATGAGCAGATTTTTCTCCAAATCTGTAAGGAACTACATCATCCGCTGCAACCAAAAAACACATCAAGAGAAGAAAAAAAATCAGATCGTTCTTAGGTGAATGATCTTTAAACAGTAAATCACAGAATGATCTGTACACATACAAGTTCCATGTGCAAGTATGATTGGTATTGATGCAGCACGTCTTGCAACCTCATTCGAACTTTCTATTTTGCTCCTTAAGCTCCTGCATTGTTATGATTAAGCTTCTAATATTTAGTCTCTGTTTAAACTGGTGACATGGAGGAGTTATAGAAATATATAGGGAAGTACCTCCAACCAGGAAGCCAGCCACTAAGTCCTACAGCAGCACGTAGGTTTATAGTATAAGGATGTCCGGTTCCATAACGTCCGAGCGCGTAGCATGTTGTGGAGTAGAGAGCTATTGCTGCACCCATACTGAAACCTCCTATCCCAACTTTGACTGATACAAAACATAGATAACAGTTTCAAGTTAAGCTAAAGATTGTGATGGAATAGTATCGAGGTGGCGAGAGAGGAATGAAGATATATACAACTCTTGGTTGGCTTACCATCTGTTGGTTCAGTTGATAAGAGGTTAGCAATATGTGCAGCTGAAGCATCTAAGCCTTCTATATCATCATGGAGATCCTCAGAGATTTCTCCCACGTCAAACCCTGAGAAGCAAAGAGGTTGGTTTCATTGTCTGAGTAATCGTTTGAAATAATGTTTTTGAGAGAAGTCTAGAAGTGGAATGATCTTACAGGCAGTGCAAGGGAATCCACCCAGAAGCGAAACAGGACGCGAAGGAGCAGTTGGGCAAATCCATTTTATCTGTGCATACCATATATCTTTTATCAGAACCTTATATAAGAGTTTAGTAATACAGACATTTACTTCCAAGTGATTGTGTTCCCTTACGTTTGGAAGAGTTAGGCTCTCCAAGAGCTGAGACGAGCTGCAGATAGAACAGAGACACAGTGAGAATTTGTTAACCAGAGACATGCCAAAATTACACTTTTGAAAGCTCCTTTATTTGTTTTAGTCAATTAAACCAAATAGTTATAGCTTTTCATGACACATTTATACTTAAATTGTTCAACTAACAGAGGGAACTGTAAACTTTTGTCCTAAGAACAGTTTGTTTTGATATGATTTAAGTCATTTGGGCATTGTTTTGACAAGTATTACTTTACGCTTTCAAAGCATAAAACATTTTTTTTATTATTTGACTTTGATCATAAAAACAAGGCAAGTGAGAGAGTATTNATTGTTCAACTAACAGAGGGAACTGTAAACTTTTGTCCTAAGAACAGTTTGTTTTGATATGATTTAAGTCATTTGGGCATTGTTTTGACAAGTATTACTTTACGCTTTCAAAGCATAAAACATTTTTTTATTATTTGACTTTGATCATAAAAACAAGGCAAGTGAGAGAGTATTATATTACCTAGAGCCATTGTCTCCAAGACCGTGCAACCAAACAATAGTAGCTTGGTGCTTTCCTTTAGGCCTCACAACATAAGTCCTTCCAAACTCATAGCCCCTTGCACTTCTACTACCTAAAAAGATTTTGCCAGAAACATATTCAAGCACAGTAATCACAAAACAGAGTTACAAAAAGGACACAGCAACACACTTCATAACTCCTCACACCAAACCACTAATATAAACATGCAAAGAAGAAGTAGANCTTTCCTTTAGGCCTCACAACATAAGTCCTTCCAAACTCATATCCCCTTGCACTTCTACTACCTACAAAGATTTTGCCAGAAACATATTCAAGCAGAGTAATCAGAAAACAGAGTTACAAGCACACATCATAACTCACACCAAACCACTAATATAAACATGCAAACAAGAAGTAAAAACAAACCAGAACCCATGCTTTGGTGAGAATAGCTCATTGTTGTTCAAAATTTGCAGACTTTGTTTTTTTGTGACTTTGGTAGAGAGCTTTCCAAAGTTTAAAAATATCAAAACACACAATGAAGGAAAATATAATAAGATGGTAAGGGAGGGGAAATGTGTATTTATAGAGCAAATATGGAGGTGGTGATGGTGAGAGGAGGGAATAAAAGAAAAGAAATGTGAATCTGAATCATTCACTATGGGATGTTAAATGTGTACAACAGCTACACAAAAACTTATACTACTAAGAGAAGGCATCCATGGAAAGATGAAATCAATTTCTTCCTTTTTCTTTATAAATATATATAAAAACAAAAGAAATAAATCTTTTTGGGAACACAAGGAATCAAAATCAAAACCAGAGACAGAGCTAGCGGCGAAAATACACAGAGGAGAGAGAGAGAAACTGAGAAAGAATCAATGCCTTTGTGGGCAGTGGTGGAAAAAAAAAAAACACTCTTCCGCGTTAAAGAATATTTATTCAATATATATATACTATAACACAACAAGTATATTACTACTAGAAACATGAGAGCATAATCCAAAATTGAAAAAGAAGAAGAAGCAGAGGAAAAAATCTACTTGTTCAATCATTTGTTTAATGAAATATAAGAAAAAGTGAGATGATTGATGGATACCCATTAACCAGAAAGCTTAAAAGTCTGAAACTTTACGAGAACAAAAAAAAAAAAAGGATTAAAATTTGAGGATTTGCATTACACAATGGACAGAGGAATTTACATAATTTAAGGTTATTTATTTAGGGTTCTTGGATTTGTGAAATCTGAGAGCACTGAGTGTGTAGGAGTGTCATGATGATGCGTAAGAAACATATAGTGACCAACCTGGATTTCATGTGGGGGAGCAGCAAATAAACCAAAAGGGCCTTTGATCTTTTCTCTATCTCCTTCAACGCCTCTCTCATTACTCTCTCTTGTTTTCACACTGTTGCGTTTTCCCCACCAATTTGGCTGACGATATCAATCCCACTTATTTCTTCTAAAGTCAGTTTCTCCATACTATATTGGTAAAGAATATTTGATAAAAAATTAAAAAATAATTCATAAGATGTAAATTTACATGATCTTTTTTTTTTTTTTTCAATAATTTTTCATGATCTTCTAATTGTTGTCCGGTTGTAATCCGAGTTCAAATTAACAATACAAAGAGTATAATATGAAAAATTACATATATATATATCTTTAATGCATTTTTGTGTTTATAACTAATTTTATTATCAATTGAAAGAATATGAAAAAAAAAAAAATCAATTGATGAATAAATTGAAATGTTGCCATTGTATAATGATAAAAATTAACAACATATGATACTTTATTTACTGGTTGCTAGTTGACATAAGAAAATATTAAATAAAGTACATTATAGTTTTTACATGTGAATAGTGAATAGTGAATAGTGTTCACTGTAAAAACATTTGTTTTATCTTTTCTTCTTTTGTTAAGAGGCGTTTTCATTTTCTAACAATATGCATTATACTAATTTGAATCTAAAATGAGTACACAACGACGATGAAATCAATACAAAACATCATACTATATATGTCATGGTTTGTTAATAAGTTTCCTTCTGCCCGTTTACATTTTTTATGTTTTGTACGTTTGCTCCACTTCAATTATTTAGATCCTAATCTTTCTTAACTTGAAAGAATTATTAGTTTCCTTTGCATAGTCTCACTTGGGTTATGCCAAGTTAAGAAGGATCTAAATACTGTAATTTAAGTGGAAATTAACTAAAACAAATGAAAATTATATTATAAATGGGAAAAAAGAGCGTTGGTGGAAGTAACCTAAAATAGATAAAATCAGAATGGGTCTGAGCACATCATGCACCTTTCATGATACATGACTCTAAACCCCTTTCACTCAAATTTAATTTTCATCTAATAAGATACCAAAAAACTATAATTCTCTATATTTGCTTGCAGTCACTGTAACGGAATCTATTCTAGTTACAAGTTTGTATATTGAAATGAAAATGCATATTAACAACTAAACATGTTACATTGAAAAGTACGTAGCCAGAAAAAACAAGATCAAGCTAAGATCAGAAATTAAAGATCAAGGGAACACTGAACAGCGAACATGTTTACATGGATACGTGTAATAATTGCCCTTTTGTCTCCTTTTCTATTCTATCGCAAAGATCTTCGTAGATTTACCGAAATGATTACTAATTTATCTTCCGAAATGATTACTTATTAATCTTCCGTTAAGAAAGATATCTACTTAATTGGTTATTTATGACTATATAGATTACTTTTACTTAAATGTGAGCTTTCTAACAAAGTGCAACCAAGTATTTAGTTAAAAAGTATTTAGTTAAAACATTTTATGTGACAAATATAGTACCAAAAATGTTATAACTTATAAGTAGTTACGAATTGGTTAAGACTTAAGAACTTTAAAATCTCAATAACACAACATCGAATAATGCCTTTTACTTTGCCGTTTTATGCTAATATGGCTTTGTATTGTCGTGATAATAATACTAACAAAACCATATACAAATTGAACCATATTTTATTTACCATATATAAATTGTAATTTGTAATGGTGCAAAAAAAAAAAAAAATTAGCATAGATCAGATATAAATTTTTTCTACATAAAATAAGTTTGTTCTAAGGTAAATTATTGTCCGTCACAAAAAAAAAATTATTTAGTTTGTTAATAGTTTAGTTCTTTTTATTTAACAACCAATTATTGAACATAAAAAATATTATTTCTGATTGTACTGTATATTTTTATAATATTAATATATATATATATATATATATATTTATATAATTTTTATGGGGCATTTGCAAAAATGCCCCTTCAACCATACCTTAATCAAATATATCCTCTCTCATATATCTATTTTTAAAAATATCATTCATTTTGTAGCAAAATGACCAAATTGTCCTTAATGAGCAAAACCCTATCATCAAAACTCAAAATCCTATCTTCATCAAAAATTTTCTGCCAAAATTTTCCCGCAAAAAATATCAAAGAACTTTCCGCCAAAAATTTCGAAAATTTTTCCGCCAAAAATTTTCCGCCAACAAAAATCGAAAATTTTCCCGCCAAAATTCCGAAAAATTTTCCGCAAAAAATTTTGTGAACAGATTTTTCCGTCAAAATTACGGAACAACTATACCTTATAAAAAGCTTATAAAAACCTATAAAAAACTTATAAAACCATTGAAATACCTTGTAAAACCTTATAAATACTTTGTAAAACCTTAT
>OVAQ01001083.1:0-21207 GCA_900406345.1 Erysimum cheiri | reverse complement strand
GTCCCTGGGAGAATGTAGAAATCTTCTTTCTCAGCTCTTCATAACGCGCATCATCATAGAAGTTGTACNATCTTCTTTCTCAGCTCTTCATAACGCGCATCATCATAGAAGTTGTACAACCGGGGTCTAGGTTCTTCAACCATGCAGAGGCTTCTCCACCAAGAGAATGTGGGAAAAGCTTACAGTACAAGTAGTCGCTAGAGACTCCATTAGTTTTGATGCTACTTGCAAGGTCCTCGAAATTCTCTATGTGGTCCATAGGGTGCTCATTCGGTAATCCATGAAATGTATGTTATCCTACAAGATAGTAGAACGCTGGCTTCAACTCAAAGTCATTCCTCTGGAAGGTTGGAAGTCGAATGGCGGACCGGTTGGCATAAAAAAGATTTGGACGGTTGTACTCGGTAAGAGTCCGAGCATTGTCAGGATTCGGATCACCAGCGCCCACAGGCTGTTCTCGTCCGTTGTGTCGATCAACACGCCCAGGAGGCTGTCGTTCGACACCATGCGGGTTTGGAGGTTGGTTGCCTCCTGCTGCGGCCAGTGCCTGATTGTTGGCAGGTGGCGGTGGTGGTATGATCTGACCGTGTTCATCACAAACTTGGCCTGCTGCGTTCAAATAGGTCTCATCAGCTTGAAAAATTGGTGCGTTTTGTCCTTCCATCTCAGCTGATTTTTTGTTCTTTCTCCCTCTTCTTTCAATCTCTCTGAGCTCTTGATTCGATGGTTTCAGTAACTCAGCTTCTTTGGTGCTTCTGGTTGTTCGACCGGACATGCACCTGAAACACACATTCTGGTTGTTCGACCGGACATGCACCTGAAACACACAAGAGAGAGAAAGAAAAAGAGAAAGTGAGTAAAGCAAAAAGAAAGAGTTTAGACAAAACCCTAGATTGGAACCTAATGGTAGACAAACAGTCCCCGGCAACGGCGCCAAAATTTGATATGCTCAAATTATCCTAGAGCTACTCTCCCAAATTAAGAGATCACTGTAGTATTTAGGGGTCGAATTCACGGGGACTGAGTTACACAATAGGTATTCAATTATCGGATTAAGCTAAACCAAAAAGATGTAAAATAAAATAAAGCAATTGCAGGGATAATAAATCAAAGTTGTAAACAATTAGAGAAAGCGTTAGATCCAGGGTATTCTCAGGAAATCAGGAATGATGAATAAAATGATTAGTCAGGATGAATTAATCAACGTTTTAGAACCGAAACATAAAAGTAAGTAAACCAACTGTCGTTGTGAATACTCCTAAACTTAGAAACAGATAACCAACTGTCGTTGCGAAATCCNGGAAATCAATCACACTGTCGTGCTAACTAATAACCTAAGTTCAAATTTCAGGTCGCGAATCTAGAATAAGCATTAAGAACAATCTTAAGGTGAAGAACTAACAAGATAGAGAATCCTTAACTAATCAATTCCATTCAATCAAACCATCAAACCCTTATGAAAAATCCTAAATCTAACAAGTGAATAACTCAAACATAATCAAAGTAAGAGCACAAAAGATAAGAGAAATCATAATTAAGATTAAGGGATAAAAATAACAGGGGTTCACAATCAGGACTGATGAAGAATCAGGAACAAAAAGATCTCCCCAAAGCTCTCTTCTCAAAACCTAAAACACAAACTCTCAATATCTCTTTCTCTCTAAAAGTCTCAAGTAAACTTAGGGCAAGTAAACTTGGATCCCCAATTACAAAGACGAAAAACACTATATATACAAGTCTCTGGACGTCTAGGGCTTTAGAAAGTCGGTCTTGAGAATCCAAAATCCTCTAGGAATCGAATTGGGCTTGAAATCTCGAACAGCTCTGTCTTTACGATGCATGTCGATCGACACGAATAAGCTGTGTCGACCGACACAAGCTCTTTTTCTGGACAGTAAAGGCTGCGAATCTGCATTGATCTTCAATCTTCTTGTAAAGCTCCAAATTGATCCTTTTTGGTCCCTTTTGTTCCAAGTAAGCTCCAAACGTACATTAACCTGTAAACATAGCAAAACACTACGACAACTCTAGAAAGATTCTAAAAACAAATCCTAACAACGTATAGATGGAGGGTAAAATAAGGGATATATCACCAAATTGGAGCCGCACCTGCATCGTATTGGAGAGCACAACCACACCGCCGCTGTCGGAGATGATGTCTCACTCACTCCTGCTTCACCTCTGTAAAAAGCAGGACCTGCAATGAAGATCTGAAGAAGAAGCTAAAAACCCAGATGTGGAAAAAGAGACTCGAGAGAGAGAGAATTGGGAACAGTGCTGGAACGATTATCCTTTTTCTAATATGTTTCTCTATGATTTTATGAATTGTTTTTTTTAGGTTGTTAGATTTCGGATCTTATCTTATTTGTTCTTAATCTATGGTTGTTCTTAAAGCTGAAATTTGATTTACTTACCTTGTTTTCGATTTTAGGTTAATTCACGCATAATAGCCCTGTGCATTCGGTTTTGTCGGGTTATTCGGGTCGGGTTTCTCGGTTTTTATTTTTTTCGGTTATTTGTAAACCTTGCCGAAGTCAACCTAAATTGATTTCGGTTCAGGTCGGTTATTACTTCGGTTATTTTGGGTCGGTTACCTATTATATTACAAAATCTGAAATATACCGAAATTTGATAAATTTCGGTTAATAATAACCGAATTAGACAATAAACATGTGAAAACCTGAATTACATCATGAAACAAGATACAAACGATTCAAAAAGAGACAAGATACATAATTGAGGCCATTGCACAAGTACAGAAGACCAAAAAGAGACCAAACCATAAGCAAGGCCATTACACAAGTATCACCATTACAACCATTGTAACTTAGACCAAAATAAGAAGCTTTGCTTAGTTAGTACCAGCTAGTACGTAGTTACTGATGTGTCCTATTTTTATCGTTTTTAGTCTTTATTTTAGGATTGTATTTTGAGTCACTAACTTATATTAGATAGATTTTAGGACTATTTGCTTCACTTAGTGGTTTTACAGGTCTGAAGAGCATTTAATGCAAAAGAAGAGATTTTGGATCATCTTGGCATGAAAATGGGCCAAGTATGAAGAAATGGGCCAAGTATGAAGAAATGGGCCAAGCATGAAGAAATGAAGACAGGACCGATCGGTCCGGCCCACAGACCGATCGGTCCAATGAAGATTGTGGCCCAAGCTCAAGAGGACGCGTGGACCGATCGGTCCGATCGGTCCGATCCAAGGATCGATCGGTCCCTCTTTGCCGACTCTCCAAGATTTTCCATTTCTCTTGTTTCGTTTTCCAGTTTTCCCTTCTCCTATAAAAGGGAGGGCTCGACCTTGTAACCCTAAGCACGTTTTAGCAGCAGCTTTTCTTTAGTTTTGTAAGCATAGAGATCTCACATCTCAAAACTCTTTTTGTAGCTTTCTTCTTAGGTTTTGATTCTTGAATAAATATGTTTTCTTCTATGTTCTTCTTTGTTCTTGTTTCTATGCTTGAATAGTCTGCTTATTAGGTTTAGGGTTTCTGAAGGGATGTGACCAACTCGTTAGGTTGCTAGTTTGGGAATTTATCTTTATGGTTTTTCTTCTATGTTGTTTTTAATGCTAGGACTTGAGTAGCTAACTTGTTCTATGAATTTAGGTTGATTAATCTTGACATCAGAAGTGTTGTTTAGTCACCAGAACTTAGCATAGTCGAGCAAGGTAATCCTCAGCCAACGATAGTTGAAGTTGGGGCACCTTGTGAACATATCGATCTTGTTTCTTAATGCTAGATTTACTTTGTTAGGATCAAACGATGGTTTAGTTTCTGATTTAGTATTGCTTAGTTAGGTATTTACGCGATAGCGACGTGCCTATATTTTCGTGAATTGAGTTCGAGAACGGATCTTAAATATTCCAACTTATTGATTTAATTGTCTTGTCACATCCTGGAAGAATACCCTAAGCTTAATATTTGTTTAATTATTGAATTAAGTTGTTTGAATTATTTGCTCGTTAGGTTGATTAGAAAACAATATATTTGTCTTAGCTTTATTTATTCTATTTATTTTAAAGTGCATCTTTGGTCTCTGTGGATTCGACTCTAAAGTGCTACATTGATTGCTGTATTGATCTGGTAGTTGCATATTTAGGTTATTAATTGACCCATGATCAGTTACACAATATAATTGAGTCAATACCATCCATTGTTTAGAGTTTAGAAGAAAGAAGGTATTAACTCAATACCATCCATTGTTTAGCTTGGAGGATGCACATCCGCATCAAAAAGAACAAAATAGCAGCTTCCATAATCTATTGTTAATGCTGCTCATCCACATCAAAAAGGACAAAAGAGCAGAGCTTCCTAATTCTACATGTAGACATTGAAAACAAAACAATCAGAAAAACTGAAAAAGCACAACTTCTTATACCAAGACAAAACAATCAGACATTACTATGTACTGACCATCAACATTGAACATTAAACCAGACAAAACAAAATAGAAACTTAAAATACTTAACTTTTACCAAGAAGAATCACTTAGTAGTGGGCACTGAATTCCGAGAATCTACACAACCAAACAAATTGTTAATAAGCTGAAACTTGTATGTATATATGAAAGAGAATTTGGTTCAAATTAGTACTTACCCATAGTCTCAAAGAACGCAACTTCTTCCAACATTTGAACCAAGTTTGCAACCTCAACTTCTGATTTAAATGAAATACGCAACCACTGCTGAGTGCATAGCAATACCTCAACCATATAGGGAGTTAAAGAACTCCTATAAGGATCCAAAACTCGACCACTAGTACTGAAAACCAACTCCGAAGCAACCGAGGGGACTTGAATTGCTAAGACATCTCTAGCAAGTTCAGATAAGATTGGAAATTTTTGGCTATTGCACTTCCACCATGATAAAACATCATAAGGGAAACCCAAAGTGTTCTCCACTCTAATATCTGTTTTTTCAGTCAAGTATATTTCCAGCTCACTTGAACCATCTACTTCTCTCCTTGAGTTAACCATCTTACTGTAGATTAAATCCATGCGCTCACAACCATCCTCATCATCATCTGATAAATCACACATAGTGGGTGCTAGTTCAGAACCTGTAGCTTCTTCAACCGGAACTGGTTTGCTAAGCTTCTTATGATATTCCTCATACAGATTCTTCATCACACTTAAAACTGTAGACTTAAGCTTTCAAGATTCTATGGTATCCTTACCATAGAGTTGTTCAAAGCAAAGAGTAGCAAATTGCATCTTGTTTCGGGGATCAAAAACACTTGCCACTATCACAAGGGGATTCATATCCATCATGCGATCCCAATACGTCTCAAACTTATCCCTCATAACATGTGCTTGTTTTCTTGTCTCCTCATCATTGCTGCCACACTTGGTAATGAGACTTCTCTCAATGTTGACAATCACATTGTAGCATTCAGTGGAAGTCACTGATGTAGATGCTGAGAATGTTAAGGTAGACTTGTAAAAGATCTTCAAAAACTTTACAAACCTAGAAACTTCCTCCCAATCAGAATTTCTTGGTGGTCCAACTCGTTTTGTCTTTGTCTTCTAATCTTCCTCTTGGAAGTAATCATCATAAAGCTTATCCTCATTCAACATCTTCTCAAACGGAACTCTTAGTTTCAAAGCAGATGTCAACATAAGATATGTTGAGTTCCATCGTGTAACAACATCCAAAGGCAAGTTGCCTCTACAAACCTTTCCAGTTTCAGACCTCATAGCAAATGACCTCAATCTTGTGAAGGATGATCTGACATACTTTATAGCATTCCTTATAGCAATAACACTAGGCTTTATCCTTTTCAGGCCATCTCCCACAATGAGATTTAGGATGTGTGCACAACACCTCATATGTAAGAATTCACCACCTCTTACTAATGCATCTCCTTCTGGCATACTCAGCTCATCCTTGAACACCCTAAGAGCCTTGTCATTACCCTTGGCATTATCCACTATAATGCTAAAAACTTTCTCGATTCCCCATTATTCCATGCAATCCAGAAGTTGTCCAGCTATGGTGTCTCCCTTATGACCAGCGATGACCTTGAAGCTAAGTATCCTTTCTGCATTTCCCAATTTTTATCAATCCAGCTGTGACAACCATGTAGTTGTAAGAGGTAGTGAGAGATACCCATATATCCGTGGTGAGAGAAACCCTTTGTTTTTCAACAGTAAACAAATGCTTCAGTTCCTCTTTCACTTGAATATACATCCCAACAATATCCCTACAACATGTTCTTCTCGAAAAGGTGTTGTACATGGGTAAGATAATGAAATAAAAGCGCTTCCACCCCTCATATTCAACGAATGAGAATGTCAACTCATTGACCACAACCAGCTCATTAACAGATTTCCTAAAAAGCTGAGGATCGTACTTTACAAGCTTCATATTATTGCCTCTATCAACACTCAAAATCTGTTGTTTAACCCTTGCCTTAGAGTCCTTAAACATTTTGCATATGTTTAAGTGGTTTTTCATAAGACTAGTGCCGACTGTTTTTGAGTCACAAGCAACATCTACACCACAATACCTACAAAAGCTCCTCTTATCTTCCTCATTCTTTACTATGAAATGTTCCCATACCTCAGATCTTTTAGCGAATTTCTTTTTTAGTTTCAGAGGCATGCCAGAGTTAGGTTTAGACCTCTTCTTCCCAGTCACAGCAACTTCTGTGATTTCAGGTTCGTCAGCTTCTTTCTCAATGTTGACATTGGTATCTTCAATACCCATCTACAAAACTTAGACAAGTTCAGAATTAAAAATTTGTTACCATTTACATAAGAAAGCTGTTGTGATACATTAGACAATAGACATCTTAAATCCACTAGACCAGTTAAGGCTTATTAACAAAGTAAAACCTCTAATAACCCAGAAGAATAAAGGACAAAAAAACAATGCAATCAATTTAAAAAAATTCGGGTTTTTCTTTTTGGACAAACGAACAAAAAAAAAAAGAAATTGATAATACAGTCACAAGAAGCTTTTGAAAAATTAAACCAAGTATCAAAATTCAACATTAACGAGAAGGAGAACGAGCTTACAAAACAAAGATTAAACCAAGTATCAAAATTGATAATACAGTCACGAGAAGCTTTTGAAAAATTAGGGTTTCAACTTTCAACTTTGAAATTCAAAGTTAACGAGTAGGAAAACAAGCTTACAAAACAAATGATTAAACATAATAGCCCGTATGCCCTAAGAGAACAGTATTGTGCATAAATAGTGCGAATTAACATAAATAGTATTGTGCACTAGGCCCTCTACACTAAATATTACCCCCTCTGTTTCATAAAAAGTGTCATTTTAACACTTTTTTTTTTGTTATATAAAAAGTGTCATTTGAGAATTTCAATGCAAATTTAAACTAAAATTTAGTTTTCTAACCTCAAATTAAAATGGTCAAAATTTTAAAAACTAAAAAGAATTATAAAGATAATTAATTATTTGAGACATATTTAATAAGGGTAAAAGGGAGTTTTTTTCTTGTTTTCTTAATTTGTGTAAAAATGGATAAAGTGACATTTTTTTAATCTAATTCTCTTATGTGTAGCCATTGTATGCTGAAATAACCCAAAACGAGTTTATAATACTTTTTTTCTTGTCATAAATGAAATCTAAACTAATGCATATCGACTTATCTTCATCGCTTTTTAAAACAATAATTAAAAAGCAATGATGTCGTATTATGACAATATCTTGGCGTTTGTGTCGTTGTTTATTACGCATACGCCAAGACAATTTGTTCTTAATTTTACAAAACATTATCCAGATACGCTTTTTTTAGTTATTGATATAATAACATACTTTGATATGATGATATATGTAATGGATGAAAAAATGAATTCAAAAAATGGTTGAGATCGTTTGTTTGGTATAAGGAGGGAAATGTGGTTAATGTATTTTACTTTCTTAAGTAGTATGATTTAAATTCTTCTTATTTAATTGGGAAGTACATCTTTCAAACTTGGCCAAAAATATCCCTGCATATATCAATATATTACTATATAATACCTTGGTTTCAAGAACAAACAAAAACATTTCGGCAGGAGTAAAATCGTCACAAATTTTCGTTTGGAATCGGATATACATGCGGATCCTATTTTTAACCCGTTTACAAAAAACGCAGATCTTTGTTTGCGATGATCTCGACCGTCCAATCCATGTAGAAAACATCTCAAGGTTTTCCATGAAATTACTTCTCCGTGCCACTGGTTTTTGACGAAATGTTTACAGACGGAGAGGATACCTTCACCGGAAACGCTGCTATGACGGCGGAAAATTTCGAGATAAAAGATGTCGTATTCATATTGGGAAACATCGATCGTTTAATTCCGGACTTGATTATCATAAAACTAATCTGAACACACGCTGAATTTTTCGATCCCACTTTTTTGCCCTGATTTTATTAAGAGACGTAGATCGGAATCTCTTCATGATTTATGTGGGTAATTACTTTTCTAATTGATTTTAGTGATGGTTTCGGTGGGTAATAAATTTTCTAATTGATTATAGTTAATTTCATCTATACTGCGTCGGCGATATCAAAATTAACGGATTTTTGTTCCCAGTGTAAACGCTATCGGAAAAAAATTCTATTTCTTTGACGGCAAGGATTCATTCACCGGAGACGCTGTTTGAACGTCATAATGTTTTCATATCAAATTTTTGTTGGGCTAAATTTGGGCTTGAATTTGAAATGTGAAATTCTATTGTCGTGGGCCTCTAAAGCGATGATTATTTTTTGTATATTCATCAATTACTAAAATTCAGTTTAAACCAAAACTAATTTATAATCTCAACCGTTTATCCAAAATTTTGAATCGTAAAATATTATCGACAATCTCATCATTCTATTATTTCAGTTATACAAAAAATCAAAACAGTTTTTTGTTTTGATTTTAGAATGTAGATATAATCGAATCCGAGCTAATTTGGTATCCTATTAACTACGAATTTCTAGTTTTATATTTTTGATATTCATCTTTCTAAATCTTACCAGTGTTGTTAGTACTATCCAAAAAACAATCATCGTAGATTATGTTCGTATATCAAATCTTCTATAATCCAACAAGCTTTTTAGAAAGAATATATTTAGAATATATGGGAATATACTTGATCCTCAAGTAACAATCGTATCAACCCTAAGTATCCCTTTACCGTTATATATACCCCAAGCTCTCCATTAAAAAACACTACGCAACTTCAAAGCATTTCACAATTAAACAAATATTTGTCGCACAATGGCTCTTGCTTCATCACCAATCATACCTCTCAAGGATCTTAAGCCGTTCAAAACACAGTGGAAGATTCATGTGAAATTACTCCATGTCTACAAAAGTTACTCTGCTAAGGCCGGGAGACAATTGAGATGATATTGTCTGATGAATCTGTAAGTTTTGTTTTCATATATTGTTTTTCTTTAAGTAAGTTACATATGATCTTACATTAATATCATATTTTTGGTTTAGGGTACCAAAATCGGTGCGAGTGTGAAGAAAGAGCACACACAAAAGTTTCAGAGGTCCTTGGTTGAAGGATCTTGGAAGATCATCACGACCATGTCTCTTAATCCGATTACTGGGCTTTTCAAAGTGTGTGACTTGAAGTATCGTATAGCGTTTCTATACACCACTACTGTTGCACCGTCCGAAAACCCAAATGATTCTATGTTTCTGTCTTTGGCTATATATGATTATATTATGTCTGGTGCTCTTGTAGTCTCTGTATTAGTCGGTTAGTTTAATTAAGATTTTATAAAATTGAGATATATTGTACTATTTTCGTGTTTTAGTAATCCACTATTTTGGTCCATGCAGATGTTATTGGTCAAGTTATTGACTGTGGGGACGTCAAAGAGATCATGACTCACAACAGAGCTAATAAGAAGTTAGACTTCAACATGAAAGATCTTGAGTATGTATCATTTATTAACTATGGTGACATTTATCTCTTCTCTGCTTTCTATTTTTTACTTATTTTCATATGGTCTAAATCATATTGAAATTATGTAGGGATAATATCCTGACTTGAACTCTTTGGGGCAAGTTCACCGACAATATGTTTCAGACTGTGCAAAGGGCAGATGGTGATATTGTGATCTGCCTAGCTCATTTGGTTTGCTAGAATAAACTACTATAATGGTAACTTCTTTATTTTTCATATGTGTCTACATTACCAAACTATGTTGTCAGATCATTACTCTTTTTACGAACATTTCACATTTATTATAATTCTCTTATGTACTTGCAGATAGTTTCACCATATCTAATGCGTTTGACGCTTCTAAGGTTATAACCGATGGCAATGTTCCTGTGTTGGCCGAATTCCATAAAAGATATACCCCATAGAAATTTCGTTATTAGCTCTGTTGTATATCCATATATTACACTATAAATACCCGCTTATTTCCCTTTTCATTTTTTTATAGTCTTCCAGATAATTGTTTGGATTTAGCTGTTATGGACTTGGTCATAAGAGACTTTCTGCCTCAGCCAATGAGGAGAGGTTTTTGTAGTATCCTAGCCATACTATAGCAGAGCTTCTTGCTGAAACAGAGGTCGCGTTTGTTCTTTAAATTTATTTAACCTACAATGTTATTCATGACATTGTAGTAATTGTATGCTTATCATTTTAATTTACAGGTTGGTAAATGTCGCACAATTTGTACCGTTTACGCAATCGATACCGACTGGCCGTGGCATTATTACAGTTGTCGCAATTGCAACAGGAAGGTTGTCATTGAGGAACCCATTAAGTTGGAAGATTCAAAAACTCCTGTCAAACCCAAGTTTTGGTGCGAAGTCTGCAAGAAGTACGCTAAAAGCGTACTCCCAAAGTAATGGAAGCTTATTTTATAACCTTATATAAATCGTATTCAATTGTGACTATATATCTTTTTTTTTAACACTGATTTTATTATTCTATTACAAATTAAGAGAATTATTACATCTCCTGCATCTACGAAGATCCATATCCAGTGGTTGCACCAGCACCATGCTGAAAATCTACGCTCTCCGAGAATTGAAACCCAGACCTCCAGGTGGAAAACCCGCCAATAAATCGCAATATCTGGAGTTCGAACCCCAGACCTCCTGATGTAGAAGCATAATCAACACCCTTGATCACAACCACTGGACCAAGGGGGCTTCCACCTTGTGACTATATATCTAACCAGTCTATTTTGCGTAGGTTCTGGCTTCATTTGAATATTATGGATCAGTCTGGTGAGACGAAATGTATGCTGTTTGATAGTTTCATTGCCGACATGGTTGGTACAACTGCTGCGAAACTTCTTGATGGTGCAATTGAAGAGGTATATGCTATAACATGAATTGTGACTTTCAAAAAATTATTTCTTCTATTCAAACAATAAGTCTGTTTTCTTTCTCACTTATATTCGTGATTTTTAGATTGAAGATCCCACTGCTTTACCTGATGTCATTGCTGTCTTGTGTGGCAAGACATTTCAGTTCCATCTTTGTCATCAGAAGGAGAATGTCACTAATCGCTATGATACATACAATGTCGCGTACGTTTGGTCTGGTAATAAGTTACAGGAAATAATGATGATGGAGGAGTCAAATTCCTATGCAGAGCCTAACTCAATTGTTTCTGCTGATTAGTTAATTTATCATTTTGATTAAAAGATATTGTAATATTTCGCATTATATATCAAATACTTCCTCATTCTAATAACTATTTTTCTTTGTAGTCCTCTTTGATGATCACTAATGGTGAAAGCTAAACAGAGACTTCTCTCTCATCTGGTTCAACCCCATTGTCAAAACGTAAATCAGAAGAACTTGGAGATGGTAACAATCATTCTTCTACAAACAAGATCAAGTTGAATCCGGTTGTGTCGCCGGACGACTCAACTAAAGACAATTCAGTGGTTGGAAAGGATCTTACCAAACTTGACGATTTCGAATAACTTTGTTATTCAAATCTTTTATTAGTTTTCTATCATTGGATTTCTTTGTTTTTGATTATTAGTTTTTGGTTGTTATTTGGATTTTTCATTTAAATTTCCCAAGGAAGAATGGCTTTTATGGCTAATAAAACTAAACTATTCTTCTTGTTATTGGCTCTACAGTTTATTTGTTTTCTTAAGCCCAATTCCCATCAAATATTTCATTCTTATATTAAATCAAAGACACCTCATAACCAAAGAAAGACTAATAATTACTAACATTGACCATACCATTGCTATGCAGTCTTGACTTTATGTGCTCTAACATCACAAGTCTTACGTAAGTTTTATAGATATAATTTTGTTATTTACATTTGCACTAAATATATTATTATAATTTTAATATTACTTTTGGAAAAACTTTGCTCACTATAATCCATTTATTTAGTAACCAAATTTAAATCTATTTATTTAGTAACCAAATTGAAAACCATTTTGTGTCACATAAAAACAATCTTCTGTCTCACAAACTATCTTCCCATGGCCTATTTCTTTTAAACTATACTAATACAATTTTTCAACTTTGTGTACTAATTTGAACAGATTAGTTTTAAAATTAGATACTCCTAATAAAGTTTGTTATAACTAAAAAATGTTATTGGAATATACACTTGTGAACTTTATATAATTTATAACTCTGTATTTGGAAATTCCAATATCTACACTCTATAACAACAGTCATGTCCATCAGTGAAAAATATTGGTTCAGATTTTGTTTTTTTCTTTGGTGATATGATATGCATGCATCAAAAGAAGAAAGAGAAAATATTTAGTTTTATTTTTATTTCCTAATTCTATAGATACCCAAACAACTGAATTTAATTGTAATCTAATAAAAATCTTCTTCTTTTAAACCTTTCAGCTTCCTTCTCTCTCCGTCACCAACACTTTTCCATCCGTAATCTACTTGAATACAAGAACAAGGAAGTGGCGAGTTCGTGTGAAGATACTTTATTTATGGGCTAGTCGGAGACACACGGGATTGAGATGTTACCAGATGCTTCTGTCGGACGTTATGGTAAGTACAAAGCTTTTGTTTTTATTTGTGTCGTATCTATAGCTTCGTTGTGTCTATATTAGTTAGAAATCGACTTTACATAGATCATTCGTTTGTGAATTTTCATAAATTTCAAAAATTTTAGAAAGAATTTAAAATTTCTTCTTGAATTTCGATATTTAGGGAAATCGGATAGATGCAACTGTTCCACGGGTTGTTTATGAATCCTTAGACATGCGAGACATAGATGAAGGCAAGTGGTATGAGCTGAGTGATTTTATGGTAATCAACCCACCTAGGAAACCACGAAATAGCTCACATCCGTTCCAGATAAAATTTTACGAGGACACTGTAATGCATATAATACTCAGACCTCTCTCTGAATCCAATTTCATAAGACTAGCATCTTTTGAAGATATCTTCGCTGGTAGCATTGACAAGGAGATTTGTCACGGTAAACTTCGTTAAGGTTTTCTCTAATTACAGTTTATGCCTATATTACATTCATTTAGATGCACTGATTATTTTCTTTTCAATTTGATCTCATATGTAGATGTTTTTGGCGTAATTGTTGAAGTTGGAACTTTGCAAAGTCTTGCGTACGCTGGACGAATGTGAGAGCAACGGTTTGAGTATCTGTTTCAAGTTAAAAGATGATAGGTTTGATATTTCGCTATACACATATAATATATAATTGTACTATACATTTTTTATGACTTATCAATATACACTCTGTTTTGTAGTGGTGTTGAATTAAAATGTTGTGCTATTGGATGCTCATGTCCTATGTTTTTAAGAGAATTGTGGCTTAATGGTATTGAAAATGGGTATAGCTATACCATTGGAACGAGGCAGGTTTATTGTGCACTTCGTTTCTGGAGAATTGAAGATTTGGGAGGTAAAACGAAAACATTTTCTATATAACAAGTTTACTACAATGTTTTTGTGTTTACCATAAAGAAGTGCTTAATGTATTTTCCTCTTTTGTTACTTTCAGAAGGAGAATCTGACCTTATCTCACAGTGTGGATGTTCTCGTGTTTACATGAATCCAGAGTTTAAGGAACTCGACTACAGGATGTTTATGTAATTTTCACACACTATAATATCATACTCATCTTGACACTTCAACTATCAATTGTTTTGTTTATTTTATTTTTCCAATCCTCTTAATTTTTCAGGTTTGATTTCAGTAAGCAAGCCGAACTTAATGAATTTGGAGAAGTTATCGATGAGAATTAAGACTTATGGTGGTGTCACTTGAGAGGTGTGATCTTTTGTAATGTGTGTTTCTAGTAGCAAGCTACATTATCTACCTTCGGTTGTGTTTGGTTTGAGGACTTGAATATCGCAACTGGTTTCTTTTTAAAACTGTCTTCGGTTGTGTTTGGTTTTATCTATTTCATATTTCTTTGTTGTATTAAGATCTTGCAATATTATGACTTTCACTTTAACGAATTAAGGCTTGTATTTGATAATTTTTAATATTGTGTGGTAATTAATAGTGTTGATGTTTTACTCTTTCACAATTCACATTATCAGTTAAGCAATTTAAAATTATCCTTGGGATAATTTAATCGATTTCAAAGCTAAAATTTTCTTAGTTTTAGGTTTAATTTATGTAATTAATTAACACATAAATTCAAGTCCATTATCTTTTTCAAAATTTAACATTCTCAAACACACAAAATTTGAAATTCCCACCAAAAAAAAAAACACAACATTTGAAATAATATAAATGGAATATTCCTAACTTTTATTGATTTTTCATATAACCTATTTCTATAATTAACAGATTCTACAAAACTATAATATCTAAATATATTATACGATTGCATATTAACAAAAGTGATATTTAAAACTGCAATATCCAGCATATAAACTATTTCGTTTCTTTTCAGTATAATCTATTCTCGTCTTGAATACTCTCTGTTTTAATAGACAGCTATCGTTGACATATACAATAGCAATGAGGAAAAGAAAAAATGTTGATGAGAATCAACATCCTCCAGAAATATTTTCATCATTTACCCAAAAACGTAACAGAGTTCATAACACATTATCAAGCTCTTCTCCACAATCTCAAATCTCTCGATCATCAAGTGGCGTATCAATTGGTTCTGTTTTTGGAAGGGTTCTTGGTGATATAACTAATAGGCTTGACACAAATTCAAGATCACCAACTCAGACATCAAAAGAGTCTTCGTCTCCTCATCATAGTGTTCTTACACATCAAACGCCCAATCCGTCGTCTGGTCAGTCAGGTAAAATCTAAATAAACAACTTTCTATACTTCAATTTATGTACCATTAGACAATATATATGTTATTTATCATCATTACATAGTTTGTTTATATGAAAGTGTTACTCTCAGTGTCTAAATCATTTACCACACCCCCAACAATAAATCACGGAGAGAAGTTGCAGATGTTGTTGATTCAGATGTTTTCACAGTCCCTCAACGGAGACTTACCTCATTTAAGAAAATGGCTAGATCAAACCTGAATATTAACGGTTAAGTATTATTTATATTTTACTAGCAAATACTTAATATCAATCATATTCCCTGACCTTCATCTAATAAAATATAAACGATTTTTTGTAGGTTCATCATCAACAATGGATTCCTCATTTCGTAATCCAAACAGTCATACTATCAGCCCCAATGTGTCTTCTTCCTCTAGCCCTTTGTCAGATATTACAAATCGTTCTAAAAGGATTAGTAGAAACTCTGTTCTTTCAACCCAGAAAACTTACTCTTCTGGTAATTACAGTAATAAAAACCAAATACCTTAGCTTATAAACAACATAATTAATTAAGAGTGTTATAGTATCGTTGTTTAAATTTTTCCAAAATGCCAATAAACACCCTCACATTGCGTACTTATTGATTTGTTTTGTTTATGGGCATGTTTGTATACAACAGACATTCATGGTAGCAGTTTGGAAAACTTATCTGGTATATATGCATTCTGATCAGTCACAACATTTACTGACTGGTATGCAGTTTGACAATATGGATACCAGCATTAGTGACTCTAACAGTGGTAAGCTATGTTTGTTCATAATTTTTTCAGAAATATGCATTACTGAATGTGCATTATTGTTACTTGTGTATAGTTTTGTGGTCTGATCATATTGTCAAATATACAACAGATTTTGATGAAGAATACAAAGATATTCAGGTTTATGATTGTAGTAGTCCAAAACAATCAGAAACCCATTCTGACTCATCGGATGACGATTCTTGTGACCAACAACCACGGTTTGGTAGTCTCCAAGGTTTGAAAAAAACCTACATTCTCAGTTTGAGAAAGCTCATACAAAAAAACAAAAAAAAACTTTTATATAAGGTATAGATTATAGCTCTTTCGTAACATTCAAATTGCTACTGAAGATAAAACTACTATTGTGTTGGATTTTAAATTTATTTCTATATCTAATTTCTCTATAACAGGTTACGTAGATGACGGTGATCCTGTTCATACATGCACTTACTGTGGTGCAATTTTCTGGTATGGTGAAAGGCTGAATAGACAGTGAAATACAAACAATCCTATCTACATAGGTTGTTGTAATCAGGGTCAAGTTGTGTTGCCTTTACTAAAAGAAATACCTGAAATGTTGTGGTGGTTGTTGACTGCTGATCATGAGCTTGCTAGGCATTTTAGAGAGAATATACGAGCATACAACATGATTTTCTCATTCACTTCACTTGGTGGTGAAATAAAAAATGCTGTTGAAAATGGGAATGGGCCAACCATATTTACTTTACATGGTGAAAATTACCATTTAATGGGTGCCTTGAAACCCAAGGATGGCGATTTTGCCAAGTTTCAGCAATTATATATTGTTGACACTGAAGATGAAGTGAATAATCGTATGAATGTGATGAGGTATATTATACTTATTTGTATATCTACTAAGTGAATGTCGTGTTTAATAAACGTGTAATTTTGTTTGTAGCAAAGCAAAGCATGCTATAAAGATTAAAGGTAAACAAGAACACAAGGCTTTTCTTATTGAATCTTTCATCAAGCTATTAAACGCTGTCAACCCACATGTGAAGTCGTTTAGAATGGCAAGGGACAGATTTGCAATGGAATCAGAGGATTCCACTTTTCACATGCGTATTCTTGAGAAACGTGATAAGGATGGTCGATTATACAATTTGCCTACTGCATTTGAAGTCGCTGTGCTGATACCTGGAGATTACTCTGAACTCTGCAACCCAAGAGATATTGTCTTGTAGAAGAAATCAGGGAAGTTGAAAAAGTTGCGTAGAACTAATATAGATACTGTTAGAAAAGCTTCTGCTATTGGTGATCATACGTTGAGGATCAGGGTAGCAAGGTTATTATTCCACCGTCGTTCACTGGTGGTCCAAGATACATACAACAATGCTATTTAGATGTTATGGCTACATGTAAACAGTTTGGGTTTCCTGATCTTTTCATAACCTTCACGTACGTGCAATCCTAAATGGCCAGAAATTGATAGGTTTGTGAAAGAGAGAAACTTAAAGCCTGAAGATCGGTCGGATGTCATCTGCAGAATTTACAAGATGAAACTGGATAACATGATGGACGATTTGACGAAGAAACATGTTTTTGGGAAAACGCAGTCAGGTAACAACTAAAATTTATTAACTAATCGTAATCTTTTGTTTCTATACAAAAAATCTTATTAAATTGCTCATGCATTTTTATGTTTAAATTTTTATACAGTGATGTACACTGTTGAGCTCCAGAAAAGAGGTTTGCCGCATGCTCACATAATCGTCTGGATGGATGAAAAATGCAAGTTTTCCACTGCTGATGATATTGATAAGATCATTTGTGCCGAAATTTCAGATAAGGATACGGATCCCGAACTTTATGAAATAGTATCAGATTGTATGATACATGGTCCTTGTGATACTGTCAATCCATTTTGTTCTTGCATGGAAAATGGTAAATGCACAAAGTTCTATCCAAAGAAATTTATCTCGTATACAAGTGTAGGTGCAGATGGGTATCCAGTGTACAGAAGGACATACAATGGACGTTTCATAGAGAAGAATAAGTTTAAATGTGACAATAGATATGTCATACCTTATAATAGAAATTTGTCTATTAAATATCGAGCGCACATCAATGTTGAGTGGTGTAATCAATCTGGATCTGTAAAGTACTTATTTAAGTATACTCACAAGGGAGTAGATTGTGCTACAGTTGCTATTGAGCCTAATCAATCAGGAACTTCTATCAGTTCAGAGAATACTGATTTGAATCAACCCGTGCAAGGTCAAAGAAACGAAGTTAAAGATTTCTTCGACGGCAGGTAAACTTTGTGTTTGAATCAAATAAAATTCTTATTTTTGTTTGTTTTTCACGTCATCTCTATATCTATTTTAAGATTTTCTTACTTGCTACATTTGAGTTTCAGATATGTTTCAGCATGTGAAGCCATGTGGAGAATACTAGAAAACGATATTCATTATCGCCAAACAGCAGTAACTAAGTTGACTTATCACGAGGAAGGGACGCAGCCTGTATACATAAGACCAGGCGATACCGCTGCCTCTGTTTTGGAGCGTCAGAGTAATGATGAGAATATGTTTCTTGCATGGTTTAAATTAAATAATTCTGATCCTGATGCAGCAAAGCTTTTGTATGAGCAAATTCCGAATAAGTATACTTGGGATGCAAGAAACAAACAGTTTAAGAAGAGAAAGAGGCTTGGATTTGCTATTGGACGAATTAGTCATGTGCCACCGAAGATAGATGATTTATATTATCTACGAGTACTAATAAATAGCACGTAGGGAGCTACAAGTTTTGATTATCTAAAACTTGTTAACGGTGTTGTCCACAAAACATACCGAGAAGCCTGAACAACGCATTGGGGTTGTTGAATGACGACAAAGAGTATATTGATGGTATTGTTGAAGCTAATTTTTGGTGTTCCTCTAAGTATGTTCGTCGTCTTTTTGTCATTATGCTTCTATCAGATAGTTTAAGTCTTTCAGGCCTTGTGTGGGAACAAACTTGGCGTATATTAGCAGAAGATATACAACATAAGAAACGTAAAGAATTGAACCGTCCAGGTAAGTTCACACGTTTTATATTTTTCGTTTTCATCTTCTTTTTTTTCTCTTTTAAACGTTGTTACATTTGTATTTACAATTTATATCTTTAACGATTTACAGATTTAATACTCAACGATGAAGAGAAAAAAACATTTTGTCTGCAAGAACTAGATAAACTCATGAGAAGGAATGGTAGTTCTCTGTCTCAACATAGGACTATGCCTCAGCTAGCAACGGTAGTTCTCTGTCTCAACATCTCTTTAACCAGTTAATTGTCGACGAAAGAAATTATGATAGAGCTTTGTTGGAAAAAAACCATGCTGAATGGTTAAATATGCTAAATAGTGAACAGAGAAACATTTATGATGAAATCTTGGATGCTGTCATACATGACAAAGGAGGAGTGTTTTTCCTATATGGTTTTGGGGGGACTGGAAAAACGTTTTTGTGGATGGTTTTGTCTGCATCACTTAAACGTAAAGGGGAAATTATTCTAAATGTAGCATCAAGTGGTATTGCATCTCTCTTATTAAAAGGTGGTAGAACAGCACATTCTAGGTTCGGTATCCCTATAACTGTTCATGAAACCAGTATGTGTAACATGGCTAGGGGCAGTGACATTGGTGAATTAGTTATGGCATCTAAGTTGATAATTTGGGATGAGGCTCCAATGATGAGCAAATACTGTTATGTGACATTGGATAGAAGTTCTAAAGATATAATAAGATGTCCAGAGGATAAACCTTTTGGTAGAAAGGTTATTATTTTTGGTGGTGATTTCCGGCAAGTTCTTCCTGTTATTGTTGCTGTTGGGCGAGAGCAAATTGTGACATCCTCATTGAATGCATCATATATTTGGGATCAGTGTAAAGTATTGAGATTGATGAAAAACATGAGGCTGTTTCAAGATATAGGCGAGAATGAAGCTAGAGAGATTGAGGAGTTCTCTAAATGGATACTTGTTATTGGAGAAGGTAAAGTCAATGAGCTAAATGATGGAGTTTGTGAGATATCCATACCAGAAGAACTTCTTATTACAACAGCTATTAAGCCGATAGAGGCAATTATCAAAGCAGTTTATGGTTCAACATTTGATGAGGAAAACAATCCGTTATTTTTCCAAGAACGAGCTATATTGTGTCCCACAAATGATGATGTGAACTCCATAAACAACCATATGCTATCCAAACTAGCAGGTTCATTTTTCATCATGCACATTACATCAATATAATGTCATTACATACATATATTCATTATTGATATAGTTACTCATTTCTGTATTCCTCATTCATTAATAATAAATAAGCTGATAATTTTCAGGTGATGAAAGAACGTTTCTCAGCTCCGACAGTATTGATCTGCAAGATAAAAGCAACGTGGACAATCCTGTATACACTCCTGATTTTTTGAACACAATCAAGATTGGCGGTGTACCAAACCACAAACTTCATCTAAAAATCGGTTGTCCCGTTATATTGCTGCAGAATATTGACCCTAATGGAGGCTTCATGAGCGGTACGCGGCTGCATATTATCCAAATGGCAGAGCATGTTTTAAAAGCACGAATATTGACTGGTACAAGAATTGGGGAATTGATTCTTATTCCAAGGATGTCGTTAAGTCCATCAGATACACGCTTGCCTTTCAAACTGCGACGTCGTCAATTTCCTATTTTCGTTGCTTTCGCCATGACAATTAACAAAAGTCAAGGCCAGAGTCTATCATAAGTTGGTTTATATTTGTCTAGACCTGTTTTCTCTCACGACCAACTATATGTTGCACTGTCCAGGGTCAAATCTAAAAAGGGTTTGAAGATTTTGATTACAGATAGCAAAGAAAAACCGCAGAGGAAGACAAAGAATGTTGTATTCAAAGAAGTTTTTCGTAATTTGTAATAGACATTTGATTTACTTTTTCGTTTAGGGTTCATATTTTCTTAAAAACAAAGACTCTCTACATGTTTTCTCTTTAAAAAGTTTGGTCGTTATTATGATTTAAACTTAATTAGTTTTTGCCAAAATTTCAAATTATACGTAGTTAAGAAATTAAACGGACTATACGATTTTTTTCCAATTTTACTAAATTTATAATACGATATGAAAATCTTAGGAATTTCCAATGTTCTTTGGGATTTTCTTTGATAAGATATGTGTGGATCCTGGATCCAACACTCAAATATTATCAAAT
>OVAQ01001082.1:0-21214 GCA_900406345.1 Erysimum cheiri | reverse complement strand
TATATATATATATATATATATATATATATATATATTTTGTCGGTTGATTTTACGTTAGAAGAATAGAAGCTTATGATTCATTTAGAATTAAGTCAATTTTTTATGAAAATAGTTGACTTTTTTTAAAAAATACTATACATAAATTTTTATATCTTAATCTATCTTCAAAAGAATAATTTAAAATGTAGGAAACTTAGAATTCAAAATAATTTTATCCAATTTAACCAATCAATTGTGGAGTTTCTAAAGTAAATTTCAATCTTTCATAAATTGGATTGGACACTTTTAATGTAAAGTGTATATGATATCGTGATGCAATGTTCTCATTCTAGTCTTCTAGATATAAATATATTTTCTATTTGAAATGTATGTGATGTCTAATAATAACACATTTTTTTGTTCATGATCTACATGACTACATCCGATAGTTTTGTCAATGTCAACGAAGTTGTGTTAAGCGATATATAAATCATTCATCCATATATATAAGATTCGAAGTGAAGTCTGATATAAAAAACATAATGTTAAAAAATTTAGAAAGATCACTCACAGGGTCAACTTTTATATTAGCATGACTTGATCTATAGCTCTCTACTCTATGGAATATATTCATATATAATATGTCTCAAGTTTTAAATGACGCGGCTAAACCGTGACCGTCGATAATATTCAGACGTAGACATTAGCACAGTAGATAAATTCCCCTCTGCTCTGTATATCTCTGAGCAAAGAAGAAAAAACAGACGCCGGACAAGCGATAAAGAGCGAAGAAGACCCACCGAACCGAATACGAAACTTAATCCTCAAGTTGTAATCGAACGAAGATGGCCGTCGAGAAATCGAACACGGTGGGAGGTGTTGAGATACTGAAGCCACGTACGGATAACAGAGACTATCGGATGATTGTCCTCAAGAACTTGCTCCAGGTCCTGCTCATCAGCGATCCCGATACCGATAAGGTCTGAGATCGCTACGATTTGATTTCTGATATTGATTCCTTTATTTTTGGATTCGTTTACTGATTCGTAGTGTTTGATTCTTTTCTTCAAGTGTGGTGCTTCAATGAGCGTTAGTGTTGGATCCTTCTCAGACCCACAAGGATTAGAAGGCCTTGCTCATTTCCTAGGTACGTTCAATTTGAAGGTTTTCTACTTTCTCAAGTAGAATTCGATGGATTTTGAAATGTGTGCCATTGTAATTCGTGTACCCAATAGTTATTTGCCATCATTCACTGTGCTATCTTTCATTGATTAAATCTAGTTTCATACTTTGTTATAATGTTTTACTATTGTTTTTGGTTGTTAGAGCATATGCTATTTTATGCAAGCGAAAAGTATCCGGAGGAAGATAGTTACTCCAAGTACATCACTGAGGTAATATATATCCATACAATTTTCCTGGATTTGAACTGGAGCATACTCGAAGTTGTTCTTTATTCCACTCAATATCATTAATATGGAATTGTCTTGGTGTAGCATGGAGGCAGTACAAATGCGTATACAGCCTCTGAAGAGACAAACTACCATTTCGATGTTAATGCTGACTCTTTTGATGAGGCTTTGGACAGGTACAGTTGGTGTTTTTTATTCTTGCTAATTAATCTTCTCTAATCTGTTACCGTGTTTTTTGCCTGTGTATGATTCTTATGTGCCTGCTTAAACCAGATTTGCTCAGTTCTTTATCAAACCACTAATGTCAGCTGATGCCACCATGAGAGAGATTAAGGCTGTCGACTCAGGTTCGCTTTTATTTTCTAAATGTTTTTCTTGCTGCAGTTTATGAACTAAACAGATTATCACGAGTTTCCTTTTTCCAGAGAATCAGAAAAACTTACTCGCTGATGGTTGGCGAATGCGACAGGTATAGCTCTTGTATATAGAACAATTATCAGTGTTATTGTATTTATACATCGTCTCATTTAGTTATTACTATCACTGTTGAAGGATGTGTTTCAGCGATCCATTATGAAAAAAAAAAATTTCCTTGAAATTTTGTCACTTTATTCTTTCCAATGACTGGTGGTATATATATGATATATCTATATCTCAAAACCTCTGACTTCTTGTTTTCTTTTTGGGTCATTTTTTTAATAACAGTTACAAAAGCATCTTAGCAAGGAAGACCATCCATATCACAAATTTAGCACAGGTCTATGTTCTATTTTTTCTTACTGTTATTGCTGTTGACTGACATTCATGGAATGCGATTTAGTCTGATGCTTATGAACAGTCAGTTGTGATTCCAATTTTTTCTCATGCTAAATTAGTGAGGTTTGTGCTTAGGGAACATGGATACGCTTCATGTACGACCCCAAGCGAAAGGAGTGGATACAAGGAGTGAGCTTGTTAAATTCTATGAGGAACACTATTCTGCCAACATCATGCATCTGGTGGTATATGGGAAAGGTATGTTTTGGTGCTAACACAAATTTCAAGATTCCCTTCTTAAGGAAAAAAAAAAGTTTAAATAGGTAATTTGTGCTAATGTCTTTGGTCTGCATGTTTTCAGAAAGCCTTGATAAAATTCAAGATCTTGTAGAAGGGATGTTCCAGGAAATCCAAAACACCAACAAAGTTGTCCCAAGATTTCCTGGCCAGCCATGTACTCCGGACCATTTGCAGGTTTTTGTTCCTTCCGCAAATTTAAAATTTTACAAGAAGAAATTTCATGCTAGAATGATTCTGAGGTGGTATTTTTGGTGTCGTGTTATTTTGGTTTTAGATTCTTGTGAAAGCTGTTCCTATAAAGCAAGGACACAAGCTGGGTGTTTCATGGCCTGTAACTCCTAGCATTCATCATTATGAAGAAGCACCAAGCCAGTACCTTGGCCATCTAATTGGCCATGAGGGCGAAGGAAGTTTGTTTCATGCCTTAAAAACCTTGGGTAGGTTTTCTATTGAGACACATCCAGTTTGATTTTTAATCTCTTTCTCTTACCCGCTAGAATGTGACAAGACTCGTTTGAGGTTCCCTAAAAGATGATTTAGAATTTGTTTTTCAGAAACTACAAAACTTCGTTGTTTCAGTTGTCCATGCTATCAGAGAAAAAAAAATTTCCTAGCATTTGGCATGGTGTATAATAGCCTAGGATAGCCTAACTAATTTTTAAATAGAGTAGCATGGTTGGATTTTATAGAAAGCGGGCGTCTTTATCTTCTAGAGAGTTTTATCCTAGTCAAGTAAACAAACTTCTTGGATGGGACAGGTTGCTGATGGTCGATTACTACATTTAGTATTCGCTTAATTCTTCTTATTGTTTGCAGGTTGGGCAACGGGACTGTCTGCTGGTGAAGGAGATTGGACTCTAGATTATTCTTTCTTCAAGGTTTCGATTGATCTTACTGATGCTGGCCATGGTGGGTTTTTCTATTCTATTTATTTCATTCTAGGAAAGTTCACAACGGCCTTTCTTCTTTCTTGTGTTGAATAGAGAGTATGCGTGGTTTTGGTGTTTCGTAACTACATGATAAATTCCTGTGTTTTCTCCTTGGTGGGTTTGCAGAGCATATGCAAGAGATTTTAGGGTTGCTGTTCAACTACATTCAGCTATTACAGCAGACTGGTGTTTGCCAGTGGATTTTTGATGAGGTATGGATATATTAACTTGTACGACGCATTCTTGTTTTTATTGCAATTGGTATGCTAAGATATTTTCCCTTTTTTCTTCTTGTTTTTTTGACCTTTTGACTTTAATATTACTAATACATCGTTTATTGTTATTGAAGCTCTCAGCTATTTGTGAGACGAAATTTCATTACCAAGACAAAATACCACCAATTTCATATATAGTAGATATTGCATCAAACATGCAGGTAATACTTTTAACTATTTCGCTTAAGCTTTATTTTCTTTTACATGCTGACCTCTGTTACCATGTCATCAGTCATTCCTTCAATAATTCGTGCATATGAATGTGACTAGAGTTTTGTAATTTATATCTTTAAAGAGCAAGCCTAAGCTCATGGCTAAGAAATAACAGTTCTTATAAATTCATCTGTATCCTTTGCCATTATTTTTCAGATATATCCAGCCAAGGATTGGCTGGTTGGATCCTCACTGCCTACTAAATTTAATCCAGCTATTGTACAAAAGGTTGTAGATGAGCTTTCTCCTAGTAATGTTCGGTAAGTCTGTGGTCTTTAAGAGTTGTACTTTGCATAGATTATGGGTAGCTGCCTATTATGGACTAAACTTATGATGAAATCATGGGTTTTCTTTCGACTAAGCTAATTTTACATTTGTTCCATTTATTCTGAAAATAACTGAGGATGGCATTAAAGGCTTTTATTGTTATTGATATATGATGGCTAATTTATGTACTATTCCTATTAGCTTTTCTGCAGTTTACTTTGATCATTTTCGCCATGTTATTAGAGTTTACTTGTTAAAGCATTGGAATTTCGACACAGTGGAGGTGTTTCCAAAGAATCTTGCTAATGCCATTGCTTTTGTAGAATTCTATGGGAATCACAAAAATTTGAAGGACAAACTGACAAGGCTGAGCCATGGTATAACACTGCCTATTCTATTGAGAAGATAACCAGCTCCACCATTCAGGTTCACTTTATGATATGTTATACTAGCTCGAAATGATTCATTTATTTTCTATGCGACTACTTCCTCCACTTCAAGTTTTGTTTGAACAATTTTTTTTCCCTTAATATCTTTTTGTGTTTATGTAAAATAATTACAGGAATGGGTGGAGTCTGCTCCTAAAGTAAATCTGCATTTACCAGCACCTAATGTCTTTATTCCTACGGATTTGTCATTAAAGGATGCTAACGACAAGGTTCAATTTCACCGCATAAATTAGAAGAATATTTGAAATTTTAATGCATGAAGTGGTCATCTTATGTGATCAAGTTCTTAAACAGGAAACGGTTCCAGTTTTGTTGAGAAATTCGCCTTTCTCAAGATTGTGGTACAAGCCAGATACAATGTTCTCGAAACCAAAGGCATATGTTAAGATGGATTTCAACTGCCCACTTGCAGTCAGCTCTCCTGACGCAGCAGTTCTTACTGATATTTTTACACGGTTGCTGATGGACTATTTGAATGAATACGGTAAGATTTGGTTGATACATCTCTCAGTATTTTCCTTTCAACTATGGATTTTCTCTAGGCTTTAGTTAGAGAACTCTGTGCCAATTAAGTGGAACCAAGCTTATGAAATTGGTAAATCTGTCCAATAAGCACCAAAACTTGTCTCATTCAAAATATTTCCATATTACATGCTATGAATTGAGCATTATTTGTAACTTTTGACAATGTCATTACTGCTTTTGAGTTTTCTGCTCTGTTTGCATCTGTGTTGTATTTCTCGAAGACAAATGAAAAATAGTATAAATAAGTAAAATAAAATGGCTGAGTAAAGACACTAAGCTTCTATTTTGATAAAACTGTCCCATTACTCTTCACCTCTCCTATGTTGTAGCTTATTATGCACAAGTTGCTGGTCTTTACTATGGAGTGAGCCTTTCGGACAATGGTTTCGAGGTGAGTTTGACATTTACCTCATTTTCACAACACACATTTGCTCATCTTTTACTGAATGTTTTGTCTTTTATATTTTTCTGACTACCTGTTTTTGTTCCCAGTTGACCCTTCTTGGTTATAATCACAAATTGAGGACCTTGCTGGAAACTGTTGTTGGAAAGATAGCAGATTTTGAAGTTAAACCTGACAGATTTGCTGTTATCAAGGTAACCATGTCAGACTTCGATTCTTTTTATAACTTCACTTAATGGTTGAAGACATCCTCTGTACCATAATAATTGAATCTGTTTTATTCTGTTTCCGTATCCTTTACTAGGAAACTGTCACAAAGGAGTATCAAAATTACAAATTTCGACAGCCATATCACCAAGCAATGTATTACTGCTCACTGATATTACAAGATCAAACCTGGCCTTGGACAGAGGAACTGGATGTCCTTTCTCATATGGAAGCTGAAGACGTAGCTAAGTTTGTTCCAATGTTGTTATCAAGGACATTTATTGAGTGTTATATAGCAGGTATCAACATTTTGTGTTTTATTTTTTTATTTATTTTGCATGGTCTTCTTTGGCTATGATGTTTTCTGTTTTTGTCTTTGTCTTCTTCTTTTTTCGGAACATTCTTTGGTGTTTGAAAACTTATATACTTCATCTCAGGTAATGTGGAGAATAATGAAGCTGAGTCAATGGTCAAACATATTGAAGATGTTCTTTTCAATGATACAAGACCGATTTGCCGACCTTTGTTCCCGTCCCAGCACCTCACTAATAGGGTTGTCAAGCTTGGAAAAGGAATGAAGTATTTCTACCACCAAGATGGCTCAAACCCCAGTGATGAAAATTCTGCTCTAGTGCACTATATTCAGGTAATTCCTTATTCAGAGTTAGAAGGTAGCTTTGAAATTTATCGTAATGGAACCTCAGTATTATCTTATAACATATTTCCAGAGATCATATTGTTATGGCTAACTGTAACTTTGGTTGCCACAAACAGGTTCATAGAGATGACTTTGCCATGAATATTAAACTTCAGCTATTTGGTCTAGTTGCAAAGCAAGCCACCTTTCACCAACTTAGAACAGTCGAGCAACTTGGTTATATCACTGCACTTGCTCAGAGGTACATTGGAAATTCCCTTGTCTTTCGTAATATAACCCCTGAATTCCTTTTAATCTCGTTTTTTTTTTTTTTGGCAACTTAGGAACGATTCGGGCATCTACGGTGTACAGTTCATTATCCAGTCCTCAGTGAAGGTACCAAACCATCCAGCCATCTCTGTCATATTTTCTAATTAAAACTCATCTCCTTAAATTCCTTGAGGGTTTAAATCTTTAATAGGGTCCTGGACATATTGATTCGAGGGTGGAATCATTACTGAAGAACTTTGAGAGTAAACTTTACGAGATGAGTGATGAGGATTTCAAGGTAAGATGGTCAACCAGTTAGTTATATATCTCAGTTAATCTAGCTATGCAATATGATCCTCAACCAGAGCTATTAACTGATATGACTTACTCTTCCTCTAGAGCAATGTAACAGCTTTAATAGACATGAAGCTTGAAAAACACAAGAACTTGAAGGAGGAATCCCGGTTTTACTGGCGAGAGATTCAAAGTGGAACACTCAAATTCAACCGTAAAGAGGCAGAGGTACAGGGAACAGCTTCCTTATCCTTCTATATATTCTCTTTAACTAAGAAAACCGCCTCTAGAATCAACCACCTGGTTGATCCATGACCATGCATATATACTTCCTCGAATAGTTGACCCATGATATATACTTCCTCGAATAGTTGTATCACTTCTGTGATTAAATTCAAGTTGGTATGAAGATTTTTGAGAGCGACTGATCGATGAGAGAATGGGGGTTATTTTGTGGGCAGGTCGCTGCGTTGAAGCAGCTTCAGAAACAAGAGTTGATAGATTTCTTCGACGAATACATAAAGGTTGGAGCAGCACGGAAGAAATCGCTGAGCATAAGAGTATATGGGAGCCAGCATTTGAAGGAAATGGAAAGCGACAAAGACGAAGTCCCATCACCATCTGTTGAAATCCAAGACATTGTTGGTTTCAGAAAGTCCCAACCTCTTCACGGGTCGTTCAGGGGATGCGGACAACCCAAACTGTGAGGGCTGAATGAAACCCATTTCGTTATACAAAGATAATATTGTTTTTCTTTTTTCCTTTTTCTGGCTGAAATAATAATAATATGTAAAAAACAGAGTTTCAATCATCTAGAGAATGATAGAAAGCCGAGAAAACGTTGATGACTCTAGAGATTTCAGCCTTTGTCGACAAATCCAGAGATTTGTTACTCATTTCGCTATATAAGGATGCACCAAAGTTAATTAGCGTTACTGCATTTAATGGGTTACGCTAAGACTCTGGCTTCACCCACACGCTGAGACTCTGAATGCTTGTGTTTGTGGTTTATCTTCTGAAATGGTGCATGTGGAAAGGCAGACCTGTCTATCAGCCTCTCCAGACACTTGTTGTTGCTGCAATGGCGTTTCCTGTTGTTGGTAATCAGTTATACTCCACATTGAAAATGAGCTCATCGGGTTTTGTTTCTTTTGGTTGCTCTATCTAAATTTAATATTCTTTGCTTTACAGGATTGTTGGTGGAGTGTTCATAATGCTGCGGCTCTACTTAATTATTTAAGAAAACAAGTGCTTGAAACACCTACTTGAGTCTTGAGGAACAAGAGTAAGTAGTTTCTCTCACTCGTGCAAACACAACGCAATAATACACACATGAGAGGATTGGTTTTTAATAACCACACAAGAACTTGGCCAATACTCAGGCTCCTGAAGTGGGTCTATCATAGTCGTTTAATTTTGAGTTGTAAACAAAATTGGGTTGGCTATAAGNAAAAAAAAGGGGGGAAAAAAAAAAAAAAAAAAAAAAAAAAACCAATCAAGTAAACATATCAAAGTATTTCAATCTCATTAGGCCCAAGTAAAGCCCACGGCTTAGATACTCGGGGTGGTCCCATGCTCGACCAACTTTTTCGTAGCTCCATCCTTGGAAACCATCGAATTCCGGTAAACCATCGCAATGGCGTTCTTGATGGCGAGACGGTGATCCTCGTCTAACATAAGATGTTGATACTTATGCATGATTGCCTTATCCCATTGATCCTCCTTCTGTTGCTCCTTTTATTCGTCTTGTTGTCCATCGACATCGGATTCAATTTCAACAACAGACGGCAGTGTTATGAAACGACGCTTGTAAAAAGGTTCTCCTTATAATGAAAGAGAGAATATATAAGAGAAGCCCTAGGCCCCTAGCCCCCAAATATGAAATCGGCGCTTGTAAAAAGGTTCAAAATGGGCCCAAAAGCCACCAAAATAAAAGGCCCATCATGGGAGGGAAATGTTATTTTCGTCACTGAGAGAAGAATTCGAAAAATTGAAAAAAGAAGAGCAGAGCTCAGATCAGAGCGCCAACGCCAAGCTTGAGAAGAAGTTGCTTGGAGCTCAGATCAAAGAATTTTCTTCTCTCTTCTTCTCCAGGATCGAGTTGATTTGCATTGAACAAGGTATTCGTTTCTCTTCTTCTCTGTTTCTAGTGATCATTTTCTGTTGATCGGTTGTATTTTGAACAATCGCGTAAGCTGTTTGAGCTCTGGATGAACTCAGATTCGAAGATGTTGCATTTATCTTCTTCTCCTGGATCGTTTTGATTCTCATATTAAAAGCTAATCGTTTCTATTCTCTGTATCCAGTAATCATTCTCTGTTGATCGGATCAGATTTTGAACTAAGAGTGTCTGTGTGCGTTTCTGAGCTTGGATTATGGATAATGCGTTAGGTTTTATCAGTTTTTTTCGACTTTTATGAAGCCTAATTTAGCTTAATTGAAGGTTTTTTAGGGAATCACTGTTTTTTGGAATCAATGTTCTGTGTTTCATCTACCTGCTAGTTTTGCAGTAATGGATGGTGGATTTGTTGTTTTCTAATTATAGAATGGAGAACAGTCACAATCAGCCAACGGCAGAGAATTCTATAGAAGGTGCTCGTCTAAGAAGAGCAAAGGAAGCACTTGAAGAGAGGAGCACAGTTTCTTCTGGTTCTAGAGACAAGGTACAGCCGCAAGAACTCTCAGTGAAGGACAAAGCAGAAAATTTCATTGGGAAGGCGCTCTGGAAATTGGTAGACCTTAAGAGCAAGTGCGGTGAAGATGAAGAGATGAAAACATTTCATGATAGCATTGGTTTGTGCGTTTCACGTTGCTACGATCGCAAAGAAATGGAGGCATATATGTTAGCCACTCATGGTGTACCAGCTGAAGAAGTGGGAATACTCTATGATATGCTTGTACTTGGTACCGGTGATCTCAGTGGGGGTAAGGCTTATGAAAAGCATTCTATCAATTGTGCTCGTCTAAGAAGAGAAAAGGAAGAAGAGGAAGCACTTGAAGAGAGGAGACTATCAGGTTGCAGAGCTTCTACTTCTGGACGTGAGGATCCTTGATCGAGCAAATAAGAACACGAGGTAGCTAGGATGTCTTTAGCTATTGAGAGTTTTAATTGGAAGGTTTGTTATTAATTTGCCTTAAAACTGATTCAGTTTCATATTATGTTTCCATGCCTCCAACTAGATGCATTTGGTTTTGCAGTGCTCCCGGAAGCAGTGAGGGTCATTCTTCAAGCAAGTAGAGAAGGCAGAGGTAAGATGTCTTTTGCTTTTGCTTTTGGTTTGGTTTTGTATTCGGGTCAGACTATTATTTTCTTTCAGTCTTTGGTGTGATTGGGAACTTTTGCTGCTACTAAAACAAAAAAAACCGACGACTTGATTTCTGTATATCAACCCATTTATGATCCGCTACATATCATCCCCATTTTTATGAAACTGACGACTGTGCATGGCTTCACGCACACACTAAGATTGAACGTACCAAAGTAATGTTAGGAATAGACCGGCACCATTGACACGTACGCCTAGAGTGTACTTGATGAAATGTTTTGTTGGCTGACTGGTTGTAGACTTTGGCGTTGGGACAAATAGCAAGAAACTGACTATATGTTTCGTCCCTAAAAACCGCATGGCAAGGGCTCTGAGCTGATTATGCTACTCTCCAAAGTCCAAATTCACTATAATTGTCTCCATATATATATTTGAGGATATGCGGACCAACTACGAGAGGTTGACATTAGTGAGAATTGGGAATGGTGGCATTATTGATAATTATTCTTTTGATAAAATCTCCCAACTATAGATGTCTGAACTTTTTATTATTGCATATCTAAATTTTAGAAAGCGGAGAAACAAAAAAGGAACCAAAACCGAAGCAAAATGTATTAAAACATTATTTATTTGGAAATAAAAGGATGTCGTAATTTTTAAAAGAGGAGTATTACCATATAAATGTTATTTCAACCTTTCCCTATTTTCTTTTCTTAAAAATTTATAATATTTAAATTGATGGTATCCACAGCATATATAATAATTTCATCCTCGTATCTCCTTTTTACTAGTATTTATATAGTAGTAAGTAAAATTTCTTTTGTCGGCTATAGTATTAGTAGGTAATTAACTTGAAAGTAAGTAAGTATTAAACATTTAAAAAAAAAAAAAAAAAAACTCCATTAAACATTTTCGTATAATATAATAAGTATATATTAAATATATTTAAAGTTTGCTTCATGTGATGGCGTTGCCTGGTCCTACAGAGAATACAGCAAGAATTACTGTTTAGTTGTCTCTTTGGTGATAAAGAAGAAAAGAAAACACACAAAGTTTTGCAAATTGACCTTACAGCTCACAGACTCACAGACTTCGCTTTCCAATCAAAGCTCTTTGCATTGCATTGAAGCTTAAGCAACGTCAATTCCAACAACAACCGCATTACACATTCACTTGCAGACAAGAAACCGATTCCAGTTTTCATTTTCCTTGTGGTGGAACAAATCACAAATCTCAGGTTCTGATTTTTACAAAGTTTTGGCCTTTGATCCGATGTTGGTTCAGGATCGTGCGGCGCCTTCTCCTGCCAAGCCGCCGAAATCTCAGATCAGAGAACTTCCTACTCATCAACAGATCCGACGATTAAGTGAACCCAAAAACCTAGATTTCTCCACTTGGTTCTCTGAGAATCTCTCCAGAATTGCTGTCTTCTCTCTCTTGATCGTCTCCGTAGTAGCTCTCTTCTTCCTCTACAACACCACCGACACTGCTTCTCTTCTTTGTTTCCAGTCTCAGTCAACTCAGTCTCTCCAATCTCTCACTCGCCCTCAAATCAAATGGAATTCGATCCGAGTCGTCCCTGATAAGACCTCTCCCTACGCTAATTTCCTGACGGAGAAGTGGATTGTGGTGTCGGTGACCAAGTACCCAACTGAGGAGCTCAAAAGTTTGGTGAAGATTCGTGGTTGGCAGGTTCTGGCGATTGGAAACTCGGTGACCCCGAAGGATTGGAGTCTCAAAGGTTCGATCTTTTTGTCTCTCGATGCTCAAGCTGAATTGGGTTTCCGAGTTTTAGATCACTTGCCTTATGATTCTTTCGTGCGGAAGAGTGTCGGTTATTTGTTCGCGATACAGCACGGTGCGAAGAAGATCTACGATGCGGATGATCGTGGTGAAGTGATTGATGGAGATCTAGGGAAGCATTTTGATGTTGAGTTAGTTGGTGAAGATGCTAAGCAAGAACCGATTTTGCAGTATAGTCATGAGAACCCCAATAGGACTGTGGTTAATCCTTATATTCATTTCGGGCAACGTTCGGTTTGGCCCAGAGGTTTGCCATTAGAGAATGTAGGTGAGATTAATCATGAGGAGTATTACACTGAGGTTTTTGGTGGTAAGCAGTTTATACAGCAAGGGATTTCGAATGGTTTACCGGATGTTGATTCGGTGTTTTACTTCACCAGGAAAACAACTCTAGAAGCTTTTGATATTAGGTTCGATGAGCATTCTCCGAAAGTGGCTTTGCCTCAAGGTGTAATGGTGCCAGTTAATTCGTTTAACACTCTTTACCAGTCGTCGGCCTTTTGGGGTTTAATGCTTCCTGTTTCGGTTAGTTCTATGGCTTCTGATGTGTTGAGAGGTTACTGGGGACAAAGGCTTTTGTGGGAGCTTGGTGGTTATGTTGCTGTTTATCCACCTACGGCTCATCGCTTTGATAGAATCGAGGCTTACCCTTTTGCAGAGGAGAAGGATCTTCATGTCAATGTTGGCCGTTTGATCAAGTTCTTACTTGCTTGGAGATCAGAGAAGCATAGTTTCTTTGAGACGATCCTTGATTTGAGCTTTGCTATGGCTGAAGAAGGGTTTTGGACAGAACAAGATGTGAAATTCACAGCTGCTTGGCTTCAGGATTTGATCGCTGTAGGGTACCAACAACCGAGATTGATGTCGCTGGAATTGGATCGCCCGAGAGCAAGTATCGGTCATGGGGATAGAAAAGAGTTTGTTCCTAGGAAGCTGCCTTCTGTTCATCTCGGGGTTGAGGAGACCGGCACAGTGAGCACTGAAATAGGAAACTTGATTAGGTGGAGGAAGAATTTTGGTAATGTTGTGCTTGTTATGTTTTGTAACGGTCCCATTGAACGCACCGCACTCGAGTGGAGGTTACTTTACGGCCGGATATTCAAAACCGTTGTGATATTGTCTTCTCAGAAGAACTCGGATCTCTATGTTGAAGAAGCCAAACTTGATCACATTTACAAGTAAGAATTTCTCGAGATTAGTATATGTTGATTAGAGTTCAAGCTTCTAACGGTAAGTTTGTATGTATATTTCAGACATCTACCGAAGATATTCAATCGATACAGTAGTGCAGAAGGATTTTTGGTTGTTGAAGATGATACAATTCTCAATTACTGGAATCTTCTTCAAGCTGACAAGTCTAAGCTTTGGACTACAGACAAGGTACAGCATTTTCATCAAATTTTCAGCTTTTTTTTGCTATCTCTTTATGTGTTATCTTACTAAGAAACTTTTTGTTTTGTTGTAAATCGGCAATTTAGGTATCGAAGTCATGGACATCAGTGAAACCGACTGGTAACTCTGATTGGTTTTCTGTACAAGCAGAGTTAGTGAAGAAAACTGTAAGTACAATGCCAGCTCATTTCCAAGTTAACTACAAGGATGCCACCAAAAACAATCATGAGACCTTAACGGTATGCAGTTCAGAGGTATTCTACGTGCCTAAACGATTCGTAACCGACTTTATCGATCTTGTTGATCTCGTGGGTGATATGGACTTGCATTACAAAGTGGCTGTGCCAATGTTCTTCTTGTCGATGGATTCGCCTCAGAATTTTGACCCAGTTCTTGGTTCAATGGTATATAAGAGAAAATCAGCTTCGTTTAACACTTCTTCGAGTCTGTATTCTGCTAAAGCACCTGCGGTTCACCCGTGGAGCATATCAAGCGAACAAGATTTCATCAAATTGGTCCAGCAAATGGCCGAGGGTGACCCGCTTCTGATGGAATTGGTATGATGGACTCAGGGTGTAGAGCTTGCATTAATGCAATGATAGAAACAGAGTTATACTGTGAAAAAAAAAAAAAAAAAACAGAGTTATACAAAAATTGTGTCTTTGATTCTTTTCTTATTGGTTCCCTTTTCAGAAATATTTTTTCTTCTGGGGGTTGTGGAGAAAGTCATGTAATGTCCCATTGTAACCATACATTTTGTGAGTGTATAATGTTTCCCCATCTAAAATCAGTCTTTGCTTTGTCAATGAAAACAAAAACAAATGTTACAGACAGTTGGAAAACAAGGACTAATTTAGGAGTTATGACCTAGTTTTGATTCCACATAAAAGAGGAATGTTAAGGAAGCTTGGTGAAGAGATCCTGAAGCTGAGTGTGGCTCACCACAACACCAAGTTTCTGGGAAATTGCCGCTCTTACTATTTCGGGATCCAAGCTCGACAATGTATCCACACCGCTCATGGCAATATACTCACTCAAATTGTGCAAGGTTCCGTCTTCAAAAGCAAGAAAAAAAGTGAGCTGAGGAAATAATTATAGTTGATAAAAGGGTGAAAAGTTACATCTTACCTTGGGCAACAATAGGTTCATAGGGTGGAGGTTGAGCAGTCCAAGTTCCATCAGGTTCTTTCATGTGACTTCTATCAGAAGCAAAGTGCTTAAAGAATAGAGGAGCATGCACAATGCGGAAGAACCTAATCTCAATAAAACAAAAAACACAAAACCAGCTACATTATATCTATTGTGAAATTTCCCAGCCAAATTGATACTGCTCAAGTGCTCAACATTGAAACTTGCACATACATGTAAGGTCCGGGAACACAAAGACACAAGGAAGCGAATAGTTTCTCAGTGATAGAAAAGTAATCACAGTAAAAGGCAACTGCTTTTAATCACAATTAAAATCCACTACTTTGGCATCCTAATATAGTGAAGTGATAAGAGAGTTCTGAGATGTACCTCTGATATTCTGCAAAGAGCTGAAAAGATGGCTGGATAGTTTCGCTCACGTATGAGGCTAAGGGTGAAGGGAAGGGTAAAGTCGAATCGAGATCCCACACCAAAGGCTCAGAATCACTCTCTTTCTTCCTCTATTCATGCGCAATAGATTAACCAAAATCAAGGCTGATTCCAAAAAAGATTGGAACAATTTCAAAGCTGGTGGCTTGGATATTATTGATTTACCTGCACACAGATGACATGATAATCCCAGAGTACAATCCCATCAGCTCTGCGACTAGCTTTCTGATGCCAAAGTGGAACCTACAAGGACATCTAATTAACATTATCGACAATCACCAAACCAGCACATTTTGAATAAGTAAAACTCCAAAATTAACAATCAAAAGCCGTGAAACAGTGTAATGGAGAATGTAATTCCGACAGGAAACAAGGCCAAACATAAGAAACTACAATGAAGACGAATCATTCCAATAAAAAGAGAAACATGGCTTGCCTGCTTCTTCTCATTCGAAATAAAAACAACAAACAGATCAGAACCCGTTGCATCCGCTACACCATTCTCGCACAACGTCTTGCAGAGCAAATACACGTTCTCTTCGCTACAAAAAAAAAAGTCAACATAAAAAAAAGTCAACATCTTTTTCTTATGTTCTCCTATACCAAACACCATCAAAGACAGAAGATTCTCCAAAATAGAAACGAAATCACCTACAATCCTAAAAAGGTTTTTTTTTGGATTTGGCAATCACATAAAACAGACCATTCCACCATTTAAAGAAACCTAAATCGATGGGCAATTTTGTTTGAAAAGAAGAATAACAATACCAGTAGTAAGGAGTGTGCTGGAACCGAGTGGCATCCATTGCAATAAGCTCTGAGGTGACGCTGGACATTTCTTCTTTGGATGCTCTTCTCTACTTTTCCAACTTCCAGCAACTTTGATCATCTAATCGTTGGTCGGTACAATTGGGAAAATTGTGACCGGAGAAGAAACAGAGAATAAAAAAGTCTATTGCTGAGAAAACGACGCCGTTATTGTGATTACAATCGTATCGCGCGAATGGACCAAAACGACGACGTGTTCCTAATAGACCAAACGACGCCGCACGTGGATAAACCCAACCCAATCAAACCACGTCGGTTTAGGTTTATTATTTCTAATTTCCCATTGATATTGGAATCGGTCACGTGACAGAGCAGTGACGATGGAGAAGGAGGAGCCAGACGCGCAACATCATCGCCGGCAGATCTGCAACAGCTGCGATCGTCCAAATCCGATTTGTCTCTGCCACGTCATACCGACGGATCCAATTCCGACGAACACAGAGATCATCATCCTCCACCATCCACACGAGTCACGCCACAAGCTCAACACAACACCTCTCCTTACCAAATCCTTACAAAAAATTACCACAATCCCCACCCGCCGTCTTCGCCGCTGTCACATCTCCCCAGAAGGAGAAACCTCGCTCCCATCACCACCAACAATCTACCTCTTCCCGTCTTCTCCTTCCTCTCCCGCCGTCACTATATCCGAATTCAAATCCCTAAACCTCTTAAACCATCGAGAGATCTCAAATCCGCCGCCGTTGAGGCTAATCGTATTCGACGCGACGTGGAAGCACGCGAAGGAGATGGTGAAAGCTAGCGAGGAGGTTTTAAGAGAAGCAGGTGCAGTTAGAGTGTGTTTGGATACGGAAATAGACGCGTCCGTGAGCGGAGGAACCATCTACGATTCGGAGCTTGTGCTAAGGAAGGAACCATTCGGAGGATGCGTAACTACGGCGGAGGCAGTAGCACGCTGCTTAGGAGCCATTGAGCCGAACGGTGAAGAGATCGAGAGGAAGCTGATTAGTGTTTTGAAAGAGATGGTGAAATTGCAATCTAAGTACTTAAAGCCCATGAATCCAAGACCCAAGTTATCAAAGAAGAGATTTCAGAATCACCAACCACTTGAACAAGAACAAGAACAGAATGAGTTTCATCCTTAATTCTAAAGTCTAGTTTAGCAAAAACTTTGCTCTTTGATTCTTGATAAGACATTTTTGTTACATTATAACAAAGCTTTCTATGAAAATTTATCAAGTGTTATTCACATTAGGAGTAAACAGATCAATCAGTTTATCTTTCTGTGGAACAGATCGATTAATTATAGAACTTTATAACTAGAAAAGAAGAAACATGGGACCTTCTTCCACGTGAAGTGAGAAAGAGAGGTGAGGTCATGGACGGTTTTGCGATCATATAACTTTTGGGAATTTGTAATGAAAGGTGACACTTTTTTATTACACACTCACTGACTCACATGATATGTTTTTAGGCTTTTCAGCCCCGATGTTATAATACATGCCTAATTCATAAAGCACATAATATTCAATCATCAAAACCGTTTTCTATAGATTCATATCCCTTTTTGTGGTCCATATTCGAATTTGGGATCAAAATAAGTTCCAGTCACTGTTATGAATGAGTCGTTTCTTTGGTATATGGTTTTAAGTGTTGGTCGTTGATGACTATAATAGAAATAACAAAATATATCGTTGGACCGTTGGTTGCTAATCAATATTGTTGGTCGTTGTTGTTAATAACTTCAAAACAAACATGATCTATACTACGTAAGCGAAAGTCGTCACAAATATTAACTTAGGAATGCAGATAAAATTCTTAACTAAAAGCTCAAAACGTATTAGTTAAGAAAAAATATCAAACTGCTAAGTTACGATTCAGCTTGGTACGTTGTTTAGGTTAACATCTTACTTACAATATTAGCTTTGGTCCTGCTCAAAAAAGTAAAAGAAAATACAGTTGGTCCACTCTATTATGTGGAACAAAATTAAATATCGAGTTTGTTCATTCTATGCAGTCAAAATTATCTGATTATCATCTCTTTATAGTGATTTCTTAACAACTCTTTATATATTTGTGTTCCGATTGTAGAACCCTGTTACATTTCACGAATTTCAAAACACGTATTTTCTTTCATTTTACTCAGTGTGGACATATTCGGTTGATTGGTTGAGGTTATCCACTTTATTTATTTTACGTTTTTTCCTTTTGATAGAGTGACCTTCAATTCTAATTTTTATCAATTTCTTGATGGTAGTGCAAGTTATTAACTTTACTTATATGTATTTTTACTACGTGACGTTGACTCGGCAACACACAAGGATTGAATTTTAATTAAGTATCGCGAGTGCTAGCTTTTTGCATCTTAAAACTTTCAGTGATGCATTGTCGGATATTGATTGCGCGCGAGAGGTATATTTGAATCCTACTTATGTGCATGTTAATCGAAAGTCTGTTATGTACCATATCGGTGATATAGAAGCTTTTTAAAAAACATTTTTGTGGCGATTAACAGAATATGATTTAGATCTTTTAAATGTATCATATGCGAAGGATCGAGACTACCAAAATATTGTAGATTTTGAAATAAATAGAAAAACGGTAAATGTTTAAATGCATAATTAGATACGTATTCTACAGAAACATCACTTAAAAAATACTTGAACAACAATAGATAAACTAGAAAAGAAACATTGATTGATTATAAAATCGCTTTTTCGAAGTTTTTATGAATATACATGCCATAAATACATATCGTTTATACCAAAAAAGGTAGAGTTGAAAAAGAGAGTAGAGAAAAAAGGAGTACTATACACGGTCCATACTCCATACATCCATAACATCTGCCAATAGCCTAAAAGTAGAAAATAAGGCTGGTCTATACTAATCTGGTTGTTGTATTATTATGATTGCTGTTTTTTCGTTAAAGAGTATATTATTATGAAGAAATACTATAGTATATTTCTTATTATTATAGGGAAAATGCATGCTTATCCTTCAAAAGGAGTTCAATCGTGCAAATGCACATGCTAAAAAAGGACATCGTGTCATGCTGAAATAGCGAAATGATGAGACCAATCTCTTCATCAACATGTATATCTTAAAACAATTTTCTTTTTTCAACATTCTATAATACTAAGTGTGTATAATGGCATTTGGATAGTTTTTTTTTTGTTTGTGTTGAAAGATTCATAAGACTTATCCTAGATAGGTGATATCCTAATCTTTTCCTACAAACATATGTATCATTATTTTTGCAATGTTTATATATAAGTATATAATAACTAGGTTGGTACAACAATCCAATAAATATATATATAAGTTTATTTTCTACTAACTTATAACATACAATATACATTTAAGTGAAACATTAATCTCAAAACAAAATTAGCTACGTTTTCAGTTTTAATGATGTTTGTTAAGTTGAAGATATACAAAATACAAAAATATTGATTTGATAAGTCTTAGTATTAAAATGAACTAATATCGTTCCATGTATATTATTACAAATCAAAAATATTGGTAAATATTAATGAAAATAGGTAAACTCTTTTTTTGATATTTACAAACATTTGTATGATTATTAAGTAAATGTATATGTAATGTAAGTATTTTATTTCTCTCTATCTAAACTAGAATACTATTTATTTACATTTGTAATAAATAAAATATCCAATAACTAATGTTTAGGTGAGGTGAAAATTTCAAAAAGCATGTCTTTAATTTGGGTCAAATAAATAACAGTACTTTTTTTGGTATAATTTAAAGTGTGGCAACAAACAACATTGGTCGGGTGGAAAGACGACCGGATCTAATTCTTGGCCTTAAAATTGACAGACTCTTAACGTCTTTTCTCAAACCTCTGTCTTCTCAAGCCTCTCTATCTTTCTTTCGTTCTTCTTCTTCGACCTCGTCGTCGGGCAGTAATTCAACATCTCTCTACTGGTAAATCTAAGAAACAAAAACGTTACGAAAAAGCATTAAAATATTAAAGGCAGAGAGAGAGAGAGAGAGAAACGTAATAACACACAGCTCACAACCTCTTTTCAATTATTCAATTACCTTTTTCTTCTTCTCCTTCTTCCCTCGTCTTCTTTGCCAGTTCTCTTCTTCATCTGTCGTCATTGTCTCAGTGCCACCCTTTTGGATCTTGGGACAGGTACCTTCTTTCTACCTCCGATCGATTTGACTAATGGGTTAATGTATGGATCATCTGATTTTCGCTTTGATCGTGGTCGTACAATGCTCTGTTCATGATTTGTTTCCCTTGAATTTGAGTCTCTCGATTTGGATGCGTTACTGTTTGTGCTCAGCTTAAATTTTCGGTATTTATCGATTCGTTTTCGGAGAAAATTTCTTGATTTATCATGCTGGGTATTCTGAATCATCATATTTGATCAATTCCTTGAAATCGTAAAAGTTTGAATTTTTTTTTCTCGAAATCAATGGCTGATCGAGCCAAACCCGTTAATTTCATGGATCATGGAAAAGTTTCTTGATCACTAGCTTCCGAGATTGGATTAAAAGTTTTCTAGATGAATGTTGCGTGATCTCAAATTAAAGTTATAGAAATGAGATGCATTATATCACGATGCTGAACCATTGCTTTGTGTGTTTCAAGTTTGCCTCAGAAACGGTCTGAACAAGAAAGGCTTGAGATCCCTCTTCCAATTAGATATCAGATTTTCAAATGCCACTGTCTTGTAATATATATTTGGTTGATTTATCTTCTTACTTTTTCCTTTGTTCCATCTTTTTTGACTGGACAGGTTCATTGGCGTCTCTAGTTTGTAAATTTTTACTCATACAAAAAAAGAATTTGACCGTTCTACAACATGTCAACAAAAGTGTTGGATCCTGCATTTCAAGGAGCTGGCCAGAAACCGTATCCTTTCAGCAATCCATTGCTTTTATATTGGTTTAGATATCATAGAAAGCAATCTTATCATTTTTTCTTGAGATTCCTGAATGTTTGGACTGTATGAGTTTGTTCAACTTTAACATTTGTTAGAGGGACTGAAATCTGGAGAATCGAGAATTTCGAGGCAGTTCCAATACCAAAGTCTGACCATGGAAAGTTCTATATGGGAGATACTTACATTGTCTTGCAGGTTTGGAATTCTCTTCCTTGCTCCTTTCTTACATATACTCTCCCAAGTGACAGCTTGTGAGATAAAATATTTTGGTAACATATATTTGAAAAATGTGCCTTCCTTAATTATTGTCATTTTACATTGTGTTATGTTGATCTTCCATTTGTGCAGACAACACAGAATAAAGGGGGTGCTTATTTGTTTGATATACATTTCTGGATTGGTAAAGATACAAGCCAGGTACCTATCCCAAGACTCTTTTATTTGGTAACGATCGTTTTTGGAAGAGAAGCAAAAGTGTAAGAGTGTCATACTAACTTATGATTTACTGGTTTAAGGATGAAGCTGGAACAGCTGCTGTTAAAACAGTTGAACTC
>OVAQ01001081.1:0-21215 GCA_900406345.1 Erysimum cheiri | reverse complement strand
CGATTTCCGGTGTCACAAAACGCAGGTTTTCTTGTAGTGCCAGTTGTTTTATTTTAAGTTTTATAAATAAATTTATATATACAGAAATGGGTAATTCTAATTTTTCTTCCAAGAATACAATATTAAAATGACTCAAATTCTCTTTTTAATGATGGAAATATAAACCCTACATTGGAAATAGGGAACCCAAACATAATGTTTTAATTTTATTTGTAATTTAATTAGGAAACAAGTATTCTTACAACAAAATTTGTGCTATTATTGACAAAATAAACTAGTGATGCTATTTTTAAAACAAAAACTTTAAAAATGTGGTATTTTATGGTACTTCTCTATAAAAAAATTGGAAATGAATATATGATTTGTTATTGTTATATAGTTCCTTTTCTTTTTATTTTTTAACTGTTCATTTATTTTATATCATCATTGTATTAGCAATGAATTTGAAACTAGTTCAGAATTTTATAAAATTCAAAATTAAAACTTGAAAGAGAAAGTATGATTTTAATATTTTTATCATTTTTATTTAAAATAAGAAACTATAAACTCAATAAAAACTTAATAAAATATTCAAAATTTTTTGAGAATTAGAACCAAAAATAACCATATTGAGAATTAAAGACAAAAATGGTAAATAAAGATCCTAACACATCATAATACATTATAATTATTGTAAATATGAAAAATATACCCAAACAAAAAAACGAAAGCATTAGAAGTATCTATATTATCAAATTTTTACTTTTATTGTATCAAATGAATGAACAACTTATGTAAGATAATTTTAAATCATAATACAGCTATGCATAATTCTGAATACATATTATTAAATTAATAAATAAATTTCTATAAAAACAAACATTAAAATTTAAAAAGCAAATAAAGATTACAATTGTTGTGAAAATACACATATCCATTTATAGCAATAACAAATACGATGAAATACTAGAAATATAAGACAAATTTGCATTTTTTTTGTATAAATAAAATAAGCTGGAAAATAAATACTAATGACATAAAATCATAAGCAAGCTTTTCTTTTACGATCACAAGTTGTTGAAATTTTATTGTCACTTATTCCAATGCTACTAACTTCATCCTCTGTTTTGTTCTTTGAGACTCGCCATGAACTCACGATATCTTCTTTTATTTCTTGCACGAAGTCTCGGATATCTTTCTTTCTTCGGTTCATTCTTGTAGTGAGATTGCATATGTGCAGCAAATTTTTGAGAAGTGTCAAACACACGGTTGCACTTTGGACATGTATATGGCCCGTTTTTCTTATATGGTATACTATGTGTACGACCATCATACTGATCATCATCATTTTTCTCATCTTCTTCAGAATCAATAGAATAAGTAGTATTTTCAAAAAGATTCGCTGGTTTGGGAGTTTTCTTCAAAAATCGACCATCTTGGCACGGATAAATGACATTTAGAGGCTTAGGATTCAATATTTTGCATTGATTATTAAGAAAATTTGGAGGATGAAATATAGGATTCCAAATATTGGCTTCAGAATTCATGGTACGGTTGACACGTTGACTGTCATATTGGACAATGTCAAGTGTATTGGTAGGAATAACAGTAGTATACATATTTGTGATGGTTTGAGTGAAAGACACTTGAGTAAGATGAGGATTATTTTCAATAGGAAAATAGTTGGCACCAGAAATAGAATCAGAGTTTCTCCTCATCATATGATAGGTCATACATGAATTGTTAAATCCCAAAGAAGACGAAGAGACTTGTGAATTTTGATAATAAGAAGAAAAAGAAGAAGAAGAAAACGAACCTCCATGGTTCGTGCGATTAGATGTAATGAACATCGAACGAAGCATATTGGAGTTGTGATTCATTTCGATGGGAAACAATTGACGAGGGTTTGTGGTATCATCACTCTGAATATTGAACCTATTTGGGATGGAAGACATTTTGAAATACCAAGTGTATCTTACACCATTTGCCTATGTACCCTTTTATATACTTTTAAAGTAAAATAAAATAAAAATAATCATATGTGTTTAGGTAATAAATTCAAATTTTATGAATTCAAAGTCAATATATTTTGTAAATTTGAATTTCAAATTTGGCGCGTTATTTACTACTATTAATAACTTATTTTGTCGCATTAATTATTTTTGTTGACTAATAAATTTTATATTAATATTAAATTTTGAATTGTACATTGTTTCCTAAAATATTATAAGTTGCAATTTTTTTAATGTTGACTTTAAAATTTTTTGGATTCTGAACACTTGGTTTACATTTATAACTTTTTGAATGATAGTTAGGTTTTATACTCATTTTAAGAAACACCAATGCTCTGTCAGCGACGTTTAACGAAAATTCAAACTAATTTGTATCCTTCTTGTAGTTCTTACACTTTTCTCGAAAACAAAGGTATTTTTGTCTTGGGGTCTTGCGACGGATTAGTCTTAGTCTTGGTTCGGATCTAGGATTTTAGGTTTCTTTACTTGATCAATCTAACTACAAGAAACAGCAGAAGCTTAATTACTCTTATATTGTCGCAATAGCCCGTATGTTTTAGTTACACAACTGACACAAATAGTCCAACAATTAGATAGGACCAGACACTTCTCCCAGCATTTTATGAATCCTCAACCAGTTCGTACGTAGTTCTTCCCCCATAATTCATAATTGATTATATATTTGGATTGTAACAATCACCAAATTCTGAAAATATAACAAGATATGTTAAGGATATGCAATGGTCTCTTAGACCATGATAAACATGTGTACTATCGTAATAAAATTGAACCTTAATTATTTACTGAAGCGCGAGCTGCGCGACTACAAAAGTTTATAAGTAAGAAAGTTTATTTAATCAAGTGGTTTAATGTCCATATCTACCACTTTCATTACAAAAAAATGGGTTTATTGTGACAATTATTTTAGTTACAATACACATAGATTTTCGTTATAAATTTTCTATTGTGACCAATGTGTGACAAATTCTAAATGGTCACAATAAAATCTTCACAATCAACCCATTTTTTTTGTAGTGATTTCACCGATTTTAAGCATCGCGTTATTCAGTATAGTAAAATTTTAGAATCAGATTCGATATTATCGACCCAAATGATGACCAACAAAATAAAAAATACGAGTTCAATTATCTAAATGGTTACTATAGACATTTTAAATAGTATAAATATTCTACTTTCTTACATATTCTAAATATCATAGTGTTGATTTCAGATATAAAAGCCTTTTTTTGTGAGGGGCCATTAAGTGGTATAGAGGCAATATCGCTCATGCAGAAGTCTATTTTCTTGGTAAAGCTATAAACAAATAGAAAAAGTAAATAATAAAAACTTTAAAGTTGAGTAGAATATGGATACTAACTTCAGAACTCAAATTAAAATTGACCAACAAGATTGAAAAAAATAAATATAAAAAATTCACATGATAAGAATGATTGACATTGAAGAAAAAAAAGAAGAAGGCAAAGCGTATATAAAATTATAAATATCAAAATGTGTTAGTTACATGTAATAAAATCAAAGAGTCGTTAGGTGAAATGTCTAACCAGCAAAAGAGAAAAAAACAATCACATCATCACACACTACTTGTTGATTACTGTTTTAAAGACCAACCTTTAAATAAGCCTAGAAGCAGCCGACACATATATGCAACAAAAACATACACTTGTTTGGACATCAGTATCTAACCAATTGATTCTGACATTTCATCTTTCTACATGAAATTCATTGGTTGAAATTTATTTATTTTTTAATCAGGAAAATTTTCAATGGCCACTGAATTGGAAGTTTCATCTGTTTAATTAATGGAATAGGGATGTCTCAAAACCTTACTTTTCCAACTATTGGAAGTTTCATCTGTTCAGCTATATATATATAGAAGTAGTTCATAGTTACCAAAAATTTCTCCATCTTTCATTTAATTTAGGTATCCAAGACAACATAATATTGGTATTTAGTTTTCTAAGGGTATGGCGTTGACCAAAAAAAAAAAAAAAGTTTTCTAAGGGTATGGAGAAAGATATTCTAGAACATTTATTTAGTGTGTATTTTTTCGCCTTTCCGGTTTAAACTATTCGGCCCTCACTTTAATTTAAGTTGAATCTGTCGAAAAAAAAAATTCTTTCTCAAAATCTTTGCTTGCATCAAGGATCCAAGAGTTTTGTATTTCAATGAATTAGAATAAGTAGTAAATCTAAAAATTATAAGCAAATTTAATTACCAAAGCAAGATTTGTTGTGTGTTTTTAGTGTTTATAATGTAAATGGGCAAAAATCAGAGACACAATATAGATGAACATAGTAGTAACAAACCTTGTGAAGCATTTTGTATTCTATATACAACACTCATGTGATGATAATACGCATAGATACATAAGAGGCATGCCATGAAATTTATACCAACTTTCAACTTTGCAACCTCAAATTTCTTATTTGTGGAACCTCACCACACTGCAGGGGACCCGTCAAGGCTCTCTCAAATACAAGATGGTTTTGGAACATTTTTGTGTTATAGTATATTATAAAAACGGATCAGAATCTTTGGCAAAGATACGAACCAAGAAGATTCCAGCAAGGTTTCTTCTTTTGTTGTTGTTGTTTGATTGGTGTGCCACGTGTAAGATCTTCGTTCTTGTGTAATAGATTCCACATTATATGTATGTCTTCATACTCGCAAGAACTCACATCGTGTTGTAACCTCAATAGTCCTACAACACAAAACATCATCACTCAGTATATTTAAAGCTTAAATCTGAATTTTAATCTCATATTGAACAAAAAAAAACCCTCAAAAAACCTTAGGATCAATTAGCTCAATTATTACGCGTTTATAGACTTAAAAAAAAAAAAAAATTAGCTTCCTAAAACGTTACAATTCTATACAATTATTGATAGATTAAGAGTCTAATTAGCACTTGACGGATTTAGGACCATAACTAAATCATCACCTACCAAAGCTAACCGGATTAACCGATAGGGAAACTAATATCATCCACGGTTCACCGACGGTTTCTAAACATGATCAAGAAGCATAAAAGAAATGAATAAATCTAATTTATCTATGATGGAAATATTAGAGAAATTCAATAAATGACTTTTTTTCTTCAAAAGCAATGAAACAGAGGATTTTACTAAGCCGGAGGTGAAGGGAAGGTGGAGGATCGGAGCTTACCACTGTGGCGGAATCCGACGCGAACGGTGAAACGATTCCAGATTTTGCGGGTGGGGAAAGCCATCGTGTTCCACCACTCTCTCCATCTCAGGCCGGCCATTTGAGCAAAGTGAAGAGAGAGAGACAAAGAGAGAAAGAGAGAAAGAGAGAAGAGAGAAACCAAACCTCCAAAAACTGACGTTACAAGCAAATAACTTAAACTAAATAGACAGAAAGAGAGAGATAATATTTTATAATTTTTCTTATTAAAATGTGTGTTTTATTAGAAATGAAAATATCAGCCGTATATTCTATGTTTTATTCTAAAGAAAATCTATTATATAGTACTCCCTCCGTATTTTAATAAGTGTCATTTTAGAATTTTTATTTTTTTGAATTAGATGTCGTTTTCAAATTTCTATGCAAAATTTATTACTTTTTAATGTTTTATGACGTTATCAAACATTAAAAAGTAATAAATTTTGCATAGAAATTTGAAAACGACATCTAATTTAAAAAAACAAAAATTCTAAAACGACACTTATTAAAATACGGAGGGAGTATTGAATAAAATAGTGTAAAGACCTTTCGGTCCTTTCTTTCTGATGGAAAAAAATAGGCACTGACATTTGGATATTCTGATAATCCGGCATTTGTAATTTGGGTTTAGAAAAATAAATCTTTTTTATGAATAAAATGTAAAATTTATTCGTTAAAACTTTTAAGTGTAACATTTAATTAAAAGATGTTAAAATATTTTTTTACATAAATAAATTTATAGAGAATTGCGTTTTTTTATTTGATGTAAACCAAATCGTTATACATCTATCATTTTTCAATCTTCCTATTTTTATATAAATTTTTTATATAGAACTGAATTTTCTTTGGATTTATTTTAAATTTTTTTTTGCATTTTATTGGTGTCAAATTAGTTTAAGTTTTGATAAAAAATTAATTTGATCTAATATTTTAAAATTCTTAGTATTTTAAAATGTATTATTATATAAATACAGTTAAAATAAATTTCAGTTAATTCGGTTTTGTTGCAAAAAAAAAAAATCTAAAAATTAAATTCAGGTTTATGTCGATAAATTAGGTTTTAATTTCATCGGTTTGGTTTGGTTTAGTTATGGTTGGTCCATAAAAAATGTGAGTTTCGAAGGAGAATAAAGGAATATCACTAACTCCATCATTTTCCTTTCGGCATGCTGACGTCAGTGCGATTAGATTTGTGCCACGTATGTGAAGATTCAGTGTGGGCCCCTTTGTTCGAGTGCCGTTGAATACGACGAAACTATATTAAACTGTCGGTAGCTCTTAATTGTCCCCACGTGTTCATTTACTGATGGCTATTAGATTTTTCAATTTTGTTTTTTAATTCATTTTTTGTGGACAAAATGCAGAAAAAAACAAATATCTTTATGTTTTTTTTTTCCTGACAGCAAATATCTCGTGCCAATTTTGTTTTGTTTTTTTTTTTCTGATAAGGATTTTTTTTTAAAAGAAAATAAATAAGAGTAGGACAAAAATACAAGGACAAATATATTTAGGAAGAAGAAAAACGATGTTTTTGTTTTGGCCACCATCTTAAGTTTTACTTATGATAATAAGGAGGCAAAATGACCAAAAATGTGGCCTAAGTTTGGCTTGAAATGTGATTTTTGCGGTCAACCTCATAATAGTACTACCTACCCTAATTTATTTAGGCATTAAAGATATAAGGATATAAAGATCAAAAATAATTTATTTAAAAAAATTATTCCAAAATGTTACAAGAAAATAACAACAAATGAATCTTGGGCTGTTTTTATGGTCAAAATTCAAAATGCTATCTATAGTGTTAATTAGGAAACCAACGGCAAAACTTTTCTTTATTGTTACCAAAATTTCGTGAATCTAACTCAATATATCATTCTTAGAACACACCATATGACAAATATATAGGACAAAAATAATAGGACAAATATATTTAGGAAGAAGAAAAACGATGTTTTATTTTGGCCACCACCTAAAAAGAGGCTAGGATGATGTTTTATGATTTTAAGCAAAATGACCTAAAACGTGGCGTAAGTTTGGTTCGAAATGTGAATTATGTGGTTAACCTCATACTAGTTCTACCTACCCTAATTTATTTAGGTCCTAATTTGCCAAACATATAAAGATAGAGTTATCCATTCCAAAAACAAATATAGAGTATTCATCTGGAGAATCATTAGTCATTCATACGCAAAAGATGTCAATTATTTATTTTGGATCCATATTGGTGTATTCTTTTCTCTTCGGAGTTTTTGGAAACCCTTTGTATTTTGGTTATTCTAATAAATTATATTTCAGTGTTAAAAAAAAAAAAATTGCCAAACATATAAAAATAACATAATTTTTCCCAAATTGTTACAAGAAAATAACAACAAATGAAACTTAGGCTATTTTTATGGTCCAAATCCAAATGGCATCTATTCTATTAATTGGAAATCAATGGCAAAAAATTTCTTTATTGTCACTCAATATATCATTCTTAGAACACACCATATTTTCTTTCATAACGAATTGTGGTAATATATCAAATGGCATCCTTTGATGTACATACTTCACAAGTCATTGGTGGGTGGATTATACGAAACCATGAAGGTCTTCCTAAATCTTGGGGTGCTTCTAAACTTCAGGCGGCCTATTCTCCTTTGGAGGCAGAAACAAAGGCGTTATTAATGGCATTACAACAAGCATGAATCAGAGGATATAAGCGCATCATCTTTGAAGGCGATTGTGAATTTCTTGTTAATAACCTACTTGGTAAAACAACAGATGTGGCGATTTCTACACTACTACAGGATATTCGTGTTTGGGCAACAAAGTTTACTAGTTTAAGTTTTGTTTTTGTCAAAAGAGAATGTAATGTTGTGGCTCATACTTTGGCTCATAAGGGTTGTTTAGTTTCCTCCTTTTATTCTGGTTATGTACACCCGCCAATTTGGCTAGAACCTCATCTTTGTATTGATTTGTTATATTCAATATAATCAATGTTTGACGCAAAAAAAAACAAAAAAAAAAACGAATTGTGGTAACAATAAAATTATACACAATCTTGAAAAAAAAATTGCCAACTTCCCAAGATTATTTGTTGATATATCAGGTTTGGCGGAAAAACATAAATCCGTTATTTGACGGTTTTGGCGAAAAAACGGTATTCTGCGATTTTCCCGTAAAATTTGAGATTTCAAGATTTTAACGCGAAAACTTAATTCTATGGTTTTACCGTTTAGCAGAAAAATGGTATTCCGCAATCTTTCCTAATTGTGGTAACAGAAAAATTATACTCAGTCTTGCAAAAGATATTGCCAACTTCACAAGATTATCAAAATCTTTGAAAGTTTCTAACGTTTTCGAAATTCTATATTTTCTTAACAATCGTAAACAAAACTAATTATATTAGATATCAAAACAAATCTACTTGTACCACTAATATGTGATGTTTGGTTCACAGTTCAATAGAATAAAGAGAATGTGAATACGTGTGACCGAGCACAGTCATTGTTCAGCTCTCAGCTTTCGTCTGGTTTGCCATATATGTTAGATATATCGTCCATATATATGCGCACGAGCTATTCATCAATGGCTGCAACAAAAAGATTACATTTTGAAGTTGAAGAACTTTTTAAATCAAATCAAACAATGGTAAAAGTAAATAAGATAGATATTTGGTTTACCTGTAGATGAACTGGCACATACTTGAATGTAACAAAATCACAAGCTGGCCAATAAATAAGTCCATTTCTCAATGTTGGCAGAAGATCTCGCTTCAATCTCGCCAAAATTTCGTCAGAACTTTCACCTTAAAAAGAATCCGCACATGGCGAGACACCATAAAAAAGCTAAATCAATTAGAAGCATAAGAATGATTCAGTCTATAAGCTTAATTATGATATGTACCTTGTAAGACAGCATTATAGGAATAGAAGACTGTGTTGCTACAAGGTCCGAAAAGAACCTGACCCATCATTATTTTCTTAAAGGTTGTCAAGACGTCGCGCTTTGGCAATATTTTAGAAAGATAACTGAACCACAGATGCTGTGACGGCCCGAGAAATATCAACCCAAAGCTAGCCATTCTAGCTGTTCTTATCAGGTCAAAAGAACCAGATGGCTGCATCGTGATCATCTGTTGAAGAATTTAGAGAGTCAGCACAAATCAAAACCAAAGGGTCTAGTTTCTTTTGTCTTTTATAGCTCTGCATATTTACCCGGGAAGCAAACCACAACATCATCATACAATGACTAAATACGAGAGTTTATAAGCACCACAAGACACACACCTATAACTTTTCTGCCTTAAAGATAAGCATTCAAAAGAGATAACAACAAGATTAGATGAGTGAGATGTCAGTTTTCTGAGCGACTAAACCAATGATAAATTTGTCCACTATTCAGCATAGAAAGACTTCAAATTCACAAAAGAAAATATACAAATTCACTACAATTCATCGTTGGAATGAGCAAACCACAACATGATCATACGATGGCTAAAAAACGAGTTTACACACACCTATAACTTTTCTGCCTTGAAGATAAGAATCGACAAGAGATAACACGAAGAATAGACAATTAGTCGATCGGCATTGTCACTTATCCGAGCTACCAAACAGATGATTCAGTAACGCTCTAATTACAGTCTCACTCTCACATATCAAAGCAGTTAAGAACACAAACTGGGCCAAAGACAGGAGTATGACAACTTAGAAAATTACACACCAACCAAACCAAAATACAAATCACCAGCTTTTAGTGCTTTTCTCAGCTATTCTTTACTCTTTCATCTAAATTGAAATTGAAATTGTCTCAAGATTAGTGCTTTCTTCCTAAAGCAACAGATAAAATTCAAAATTTTAAACAAAGTTCCCTAATTAGTAAAGAAAAAAGAACCCTAAATTCCAAAATTGCAATGATTAAAAACCTAATTCCACAATTAATACTCCAAACAAAGAAAGTGATGATCTTCTCACCTGAGAAGTGAGATCGGAGGCCATATAAATGAGGGAAGTAGTAATGCTCTTGGTAATGAAAGGATTCGATTCAAGCTTTCTCAAATACCATCGTAGAAACGCAGGTTGTTTCGAAGGAGACGAAGAAGCATTCGTCGATAGATTTCGAGAAACAGAGAAGACACGAGGGATTACGAAATTCCCAGCTTTTCGCAGCTCGTGAAACGATCGGCCGGAGAATCCGAGAATCGGTTTCCTACCGGAGAATACAGTTTCCACGAGAGCATTGTTGATTCCTTGAAGAGAACGACGATCGGAGAAGAAACGTTTGCTCAATCCAACGATGTTCATTTCTTTTGATCTTCGATGCTTCGTTAATGGCGGCAGCTTATACACTGTTTGATGTATCTTTCTTCGTACCAGAATAAACGACAGCGTTTTGGCTCATACAGTAGAACGACAACATACAGTGCGTAATCAAAACCAATAAACGACGTAAGGTTTGATGTCTCGCTCCGAAATAAAACAAACGGAGGCGTTTGGCTTTGGCTTAGGGATTTGGACCAAACCGAAGTTTGGCAATTCGGTTTGTTTTTGGTTTGGAGCTGAAACTTATTTAGCACGATTTTAAATTTTAATTTTAATTGTCGGTTTAGTTCAGCAGTTTCACTTTTTTTTTCTTTTTTTTAATTCAGTTTCAACCAAATAATCAAAATTAAGTAAAGTAAAGCATTTTTTTTTTTGCAATAATCGAAATATATTAAAATATACTAAATTTAATAGAAATCTACTAAATTTAATAGAAATCTACTAAATTTAACCAAAATTTTGGTTTTCTTCGGCAATTTTTTCTACAAACTGAAGAACCAATTATTCGACTGAACCAAACTGAAATTTTGTTTTTACATTAAAATGACATATAGTGCTTTATCATTCCTTCTTTTTCCCTCATACATTAGAAATACATACAATGCTTAAACAAAACCAATAAACGACGTAAGGTTTGATGTCTCTCTCCGAAATAAACAAACGGCAACGTTTGGCTTTATGCCTAGGATTTGGACCAAGCCGAAGTTTGGCAATTCGGTTTGGAACTGAAAATTATTTAGCACGATTTTAAATTTTAATTTCAATTGTCGGTTCAGTTCAGCAGTTTTGAACTGATAGATTCTTTCGTTTCTTAAAAAAAAAAATTCAAATTTTTTCTTATTTTAATTTCCAACAAAAAAAATTAAAATTAAGTAAAGTAAACCGAAATTTTTAACAATAATCGAAATATAAATTTAATAGAAATATACTAATTTAACCAAAATTTTGGTTTTCTTCAGCAATTTTTTTATTTTTTCTACAAACCGATGAACCGATTGCCTGGTCGAACCAAACTGAAACTTTGGTTTTTTCTTTTATTTTGCCATCACTGAAACTTTTGTTCTTACATTAAAACGACATACAGTGCTTAAACATTAAACAACACGAGGTTTTAATTTTAGGACTCATCCCTCATACATTAGAACGACATACAGCGGTTAAACAAAACCAATAAACGCCATGAAGTTTAATTTGAAGACTTATCTATAATTTACTCTTTATACAAGGACTAATCTGCAATTTACGACTCGAAATTTTCTATTTTGTAACATCTGTTTCCTTTTAATTCCTCTTTCACCGAGAGCTCTCTCTCTCTCTTTGCCTGAGCTTTTTATTTCAATGGATCCTTCAATTTTCAAGCTTCTCGAAGAAGACGAGGTTAGGTTTCGAATCTCACTCGTTTTTTTTACAATCCAGTTTTGTATTGATACCTTAAGCGTCGTCGTGATTTTTGATTCCGGTCGAATTGTGTATTTGGTTTAGGATGAATCGATGCATTCAGGAGCTGATGTAGACGCGTTTCAAGCTGCTTTAAATCGAGATATTGAAGGTTCTATGACAACTTCATTACCGCTCGTGACGAATCCTGGTATGGTTCTATACCAATTCGATTGTAAAAATAGGGCTATAGTTAAACTTGAGATTGTGTGCTTTGTGAAAATTTGAAACCTATTGTATACGAAGTGAAGAACGTATTTGAATAGTCTATGAGGAACTCTGTGTTGAATTCTTGACACGATTTGTTAAATTAAAGATAGTAATTTTGTGGTTTTCTCTTGGAGTGGATGCTTGGGGAAGCTTTAGCTTGTTAGCAAAGTTGTGATTGTTTCGATATACAGACTAGTTTCAGATAGGTTATTACTCTTGGAACATGGATAAGATGTCTTGGGTAGGCTTTATTATAAACCTTGCTAATCTACTGATATGTGAGGAAGTTTCAAATTCTAGATTGAAGCAATGATTAAGGTCATGAAAGACTAGATGTTTAGGGCTTTTGTATGCTAAAAAGGGCTTAAATTTTGTCATTGGCAGTAGCCTATTGATCAATGTGATGGGACTTATTAGCCAGGGTAGATAGTAGGTTGGAGATCCTGATGCTGTTTTAGTGTTTAGTTTTGTTTTTGTTTCACTGTAATCATGAAGTTGGTCATGTGGCTCCTTAAACCTTATTTTTTACCCTGTCTCTGGTGCTGGAAGTGATCTCTTTTCTGTTTATCCGCATCAAGTATTGAAAACAACTTAGCTTCTGATCTGTGGATGGGTGTATGAGAACTACCGAACATGCTTTTTTTATGCATCATCTGCCACAACGAAAACCTGTTTCATGTCCTTTTTGGGCATTATCTGATATTTCCTTGTGTTTTACTTGGGATTCTAGTTTCATCAATCTATTGCTTGAATTATGTTAGGAAACAACCACTCTCCCAACCAGCAGTTTTCAACATGGAAGAATGGTATCGGAGATGCTAATAGTAATGTCCAGACGCAGCACAACCATGAAAGCACACAGATGAAGGAGCAACAAGGATTGGCTTTAGACAATCAACACCAACAGGATTTAAAACGCGCAAATGAATCTCATTTACAACACAACCAGCCTCAAGACCTTCATCAAGCAGGTCAACTCTGGGAGAATCCTTCGCAGGTCCCCCAAACAACTGGGTTGCAGATTTCTGAAAAGAATCCAACTAGTAATGAATTAGACAGATCGCAGAATCAAGAGAGCGAATCTCAGTATTTAAAACTGCAAAAGATGAGTAATCAACAAGCTCGGGGAGTTGAACAGTCTGCTAACCCTATCAACCGCAACCCTAAGCAAGTACCCTTTGCTGCTTTGCTTCCTACCTTAATGGCCCAACTCGATAAAGATAGAGCATTGCAGCTCCGTACCCTTTATGCTAGACTTAAAGTATGTAAATATGTGAAATTATTTGACATTCTTTTGCCAAAGCTATTGCATTATCATTGCTTTCCTTCTGATACTTGTTTGCAGAAAAATGAAATCCCCAAAGAGGGTTTCACACGACATATGAAAGATATTGTAGGCGATAAGATGCTCAGGTTGGCCGTTAGTAAACTACAACAGGTATTACCATTTTGCATATTTTGTGTCATGTAGTAAATTAGGGTATAAAGTATGCGGATGGAATTCATGTTGGATTGTTTGAAAACTTCTGCTGAGCCAGAAATTAAAAGATTATAATTCTTTTCAAAGGGTATCAGACTTACACCTGTTTTGATTAATCATATGGTTTTACTGACTTCCGTTTGTCCCACATTTCGTTCACACTATGTCGAACATTATATTAGAGGACATGTTAGAAGGGTGCTAAATTTATACTTCCAGAGTATGGTCAACGCTATAATTAACATTTAAAGAGTGGGACTAGTTCAAGTATAACAACTGATGCCATCCATTTATATCTCATATCCCATTTCAAATAATAATATGATACAAAAGTTTTGGTCCAAGTCTAAATCTCATTAGGATTTCCATTTATCGTTCTTTCCTTATTACATTAGGATTTTCTATTTCTAATTTCTTTTCCTTTTTGGTCTGGGAGTTATCGTTTCCTCTATATATGGTTGAAGCTCGTTAATGAACTTCATCCAAGAATTTAGAGGGCTTTGAGGTTTCTCGGTTTATATCCAAAGGAACCAATGTTATTCACTTGGGAGTTTCTACCCTGTTCTGTTTTAACTATTTTAGTAAAGATTTTGCTTTTAAAATTGGGTTCTTAATTCTAACCAAGAAAAAAGTGTAAAACCTTTGAAGCACTTGAAATTGATGCACTTCTGTGAATTTTACCACGGGTGGCATTAAGTGGGTCTGCATCACAAGTTAAATACTTCTTTATTTGTAATTTCTGGTCCATTGTTTTCAGATGAACTATAACCAGGGAAAAATCGGAATTCAAGCTCCTTCTACTGGTAAAAATTATTCACTGTTGCATTTTTTTATAATTTTTTCATTCACCATTATCATACAGCTTCTATACTCTCCGTAGATATGTCTTATTATTGCTATGCAGATGCTAATACCATTACCTGATTAATTCTCTTTACTCGCAGAAATCAATAATCAAAAATCTCAGTCTGATCCTCGTGCAGTCCACCTTAACCAACTACCGTCCTCAACTTCAGGCACCCTAGGCAGTTCAGTTCCTGTGCAGGGACTTACCAAACATCCGCAGCACCAGATGCAGCATCCACCAAGTTCTTTTCCTATGTATACTACCTCCGGTAGTTTTCACACATACCCTGGTCCAAACACCAATGCTTCTGGTTCCTCGTTGAGACCACACATTCATGATTCCCATATGAGACATGTGGCACATAACCAGACTATGGGATCAATTGGTCTTGGAGGACAGCCTCAGTCTACCACAAACATGATGACTATGCCCAAGTTTGAGAGGCCAACTTCTGTAAATGATCCTAATAGGGTCCAAGGTGGCGCTACCTCACACTTCCAGAACAGCTCATCATTACCTCTAAATTCTGCACCTGGTCAAGGATCATCAGTGTCCCATGTAAAGCAGGAATCAGTTGATCAAAGTTTTGAAAAGAATAATGCAGCCTCAGTAATTACAAATGAGGACTTAGAGAAGGAGTCCTCTAGAATGGGTTTATCCACACCTAACAACATGGCGCCTGCAAGCTCTGTTTCTCCTTCCATGACAACTCAACTAGACGCTAGCACAGCAGTAAGAGAGCAATTAATATATAATTTTTCCTCGTTCTGGGTTTTTATAATTTCTAATTTGAACAGTAAATGGAAATAAATTTCAGTTGGACAATCTCTCTCATTGACCTTGTTTGTGTATCCATCAGATGAATTCTCGTGGCCCATTGGGAAACTCTCAAGGAGGAGTTAATGCTAGGATGCCACCCAAAAAGCCTTCTGTTGGTCAGAAAAAACCTCTTGAGACATTAGGTTCTTCACCACCACCACCACCAAGGTAATTGAGCTGCTCAGGTTTAGAACGAATGAATTATTTACAGCTTAAGTCGCTCTTTTTTTGTTAGCCAATTAAAAGTATAATTAGCTCTTTGGTTACACGGAAAATTATAAACATTGTTGTTTTGCATGGATCAATTTGCAGCAAGAAGCAAAAAGTAGCAGGGAATTCCATGGATCAAAGTATTGAACAGCTCAATGATGTCACTGCAGTCAGTGGTGTTAATCTCAGGGTGCGTTTCTTGGTAGCTTCAGTTTTCAATTTGAATCTGGACGTGGAGTACTGAATACAGTTTTTTTTTGGTCCGCATTTGGTTTAGGAAGAGGAAGAACAATTATTCTCTGGGGCCAAGGAAGATGGTCGTGTTTCTGAAGCATCTCGGAGAGTTGTGCACGAAGAGGAAGAAAGATTAATCTTGCAGAAAATTCCACTGCAGAGAAAGCTGGCGGAAATTAGTTGGGATACTTCCCATATCTTCTTTTTTATTTCTAGTTATTGAATCACTTTAGAGAAGAAGCTTAACATATGCTTTTCATATCTGACAGTGGCGAAAAACGGTTTAAAGCAGATTAGCAATGATGTCGAACGGTGCTTGTCTTTGGTGAGAGTTCAACTTCTTGTGCATTGTTTGCATACCGTACATGAGCTTTTTATTGTTTGCCCTTTTTCTCATGTATTTCCCCTATCAGTGTGTGGAGGAAAGGATGCGAGGACTTTTATCCCATATAATTCGGTTGTCAAAGCAGGTCAGTCTAACTTTATCTTTATACCTGCCTTCAACATTGTTGGATCTATTCTTTCTGAAGCTAAAAATGCTTCTTCAGCGGGTTGATGCTGAGAAATCTAGACACCGGACTTTTATCACGTCAGATATTCGGCTACAAATCAATGAAATGAATCAGAAGGTGAAAGAGGAATGGGAGAAGAAACAGGCTGAAGCAGAAAAGCTTAAGAAACCGAGCGAGGTTTGTTCTGAGCTCATTATCTATGTTCTTAATTTTACTACACCACATAGACATTGCAAGATTTGTTCTTATTGCTACAGGGTGAAGAAGGTGATGGTGGAGCTGAGAGTGAGAAGGAGAAAGAAGATAACCGTTCAAAGGGTGTGAAGGTATGAAGAAATTAATAATACATTTTTGGAGCTACATTGAATTTACCTATGAAATGTTCATTGAGAAAAGTGGGTTTTTATATGTGAAGGGAAATAAAGAGGACGACGACAAAATGAGAACGACAGCTGCAAATGTTGCTGCTCGTGCTGCTGTCGGAGGAGATGATACGTTCTTAAAATGGCAATTAATGGCCGAAGCTCGTCAGAAATCTGTATCTGAAGCAGGTAAAGATGGGAATCAGAAAACTACTTCAGGTGGAGGTAAAAACTCCAAGGACAAGCAAGATGGTGGACGACGGTTTTCTGGAACTGGTGAGTCCATTCTATAACTGCTTTTTACTTAAAGAGTAAAGAATCAAGAACAAAGTACCCATTACATTTCCCTCAGCAAAGCCGATGAACAAAGCTCAAAGCTTATTCTCGGTTGAAAACGGATAAACCCTCCTCGAAAGCTTGAAATGCTAGAGTCTAGTTGTGATGTGGCTTTTGTCTATCGAGTTTAGTTCCTCGCGGTTTTGGTTTGCGATGATAATAAGCTTTTGGATTCTTTGTTTTCAGGTGGTCGAAGATTAGGTAAAAACCAAGGTTCGTCGCCTCAACCAAAAGTGGTGAGGACGATCTCTGTGAAGGATGTGGTTGCTGTTTTGGAGAGAGAGCCACAGATGTCCAAATCCACTCTAATGTATCGATTGATTCAATAGAAAGCAGAATCACTATTTATATGGTTCTGATGATAATTTAATCGTCAAGACGCAAGTGATTTATTTATACCATGTGTTCTGTTGTATTCATCGAGTCACATGGCTAATTAAACCACAACCCAACTTCAATTGACAAGACCACCCTTAAAAGACTCAAAAGATCAAAACTCGACAATCTTAGATTTTTGCATTTTAGTGCAATGATTTGCTCCCACATAACCGTGGTTGAGTGGCAGGCGAGACCTAGGAGTGTGCTAAAACACTTCTCCGGAGTTCGATACACTCTCTCGAAGCAAAAATCACATCAATGTAAGAAGAGTATGGGATTGGGCTTTGGTCTGGACAGTTTACGTGGTAGTCCTGCCGGTAACAAGCGTCCGGTTACTCTTGACATCATTAGTCAGAGAGCATTCTAAACACATTCAGTAGCATTCCGATGCGCTTCTACCAGAGCTGATCACATCAAACGGAACAAACTTTGTATACCTTTCTCTTGAGCGACACTAATTAACGTGTTTTCCACGTGTCGCAATTAGTAGGCACTAAACCCAACAGATAAATATACTGTAATTACAAATACTTCATTGTTCTTATTGATAGTTCTGGTAAATAAATTATAAAAATATAGACTTGATTTAGTTCAACTAATATACGTAAAGTAATGAAAAATGTCTACACTAAACCATATAATTTAGATTAAGAAACAAAAAACAAAGATCACGCGAACCTTAATGTGGTTTTGTGGTCCTCCCCACCTTCACATAAAATACTCATTTCCACTTTATCCAATGCCAAGAAAACAACGTTGTAACTTGTAAGAACCCATAAATATGTTGAAAATATGAATTTTAAATACTGTTTATTGGCTTACATCGTAAGTTTTTCAGAATATTTGAGGATTCGATCTTATCTACATATAATAATCTATTTAAAGATAGATTAGAAGAGAACTCAATTAGGAAAAGTTGTCACACTCATATTAGTTGGAAACAACAATCAAAAGTAACTTCAAAGACTTTATGCTTATAGACTTTTTGACAATCTGGCTAGAAATTTAACCTAGTGGTTAGTACGTCGTTGTGTCATCATATTTTTTTTCTTTTACTAAAAATGAGAAAGCTTAGGTTTTATAGGATTATAAAATCTATGGATTTGGTCTCATGGTAGGAAAAAATATAAAAACATGAAAGCAAAAACAATCAGTTCATCGACAGAACAAAAAAACTCACAACGTCAAGATGAAGTGATAAGATGATCTAGAAAGAAGAACCTATAAAATGCTATCAATGTCTCACTAATGGGAAGCCTTTCATTGGTAGACCGAAAACTAAACCGCAACGTACATAGAGAAAACACATAAAGCCCTTGATCAAAACTCCATTTTCATCTTAAGATCTTATCTAAAACCTCATCTGAAAACTGTCATACCAGTGGAACCATAACGAACCAAAATAAATAAATGGCGAGACTCACTCTACCAAGATCTTTCCCTCATGTATGTTGGTAACAAAAGAAAAAGAAAAACATCTTTCACATTCTACTTATCCATCACAAAAGTAACAATATTTCTAATATAAAACAAAACAAATTAAAAAACAAATGAGATGGAATAAGATGTAGTACTTGCTTCATATATAGACTGATCAATCTAAGGGATCAAGTTTCTTCCTTTGCATTATCATTCCTTCTTTCTTCTTCTTCCCTGGTTCTTCTTTGATCGTCGACAAGCCTTGAAAACAAAAAAGAATCAATGTATTTATCTCATGAAACTTGATATTGTTTTATCTATATATATAAGAAACTGAATATACCAGTTAAGTGATATTTCTCCTTGAGCATCATCCTACGAAGCTTCAATGCTCTAGCCTCTTCAAACAACCACGTGGCCTCCATTTGTTTGCTGATCATTTGAGCAGCATAGTAAGGGATTTTGCCACGAAAGCCGCGGCCATTAACGAACATGATACAATCCATCAAGCTTTCTCTTGAAAGCCCTTTGATGTCATAAGCTCTTGACCTTGTCCAAAGACTCTTACTATGTGAGTTAACTGGTTCCGACAAGCAAAGAGCTCTTGTACAGTCACTTATGGACTTATCTACATCTCCAAGAAGTAAGTAACACTCTCCTCTTTCACTATATAGAATCATTCTCTTTCTCCTAAGTTTCAAAGGGCACAAGCCTATTGCTTCATTGTAGCATTTTATAGCTCCATCTATGTCTCCTACAAAAAGCAATTGGTATGCTTGTTGCTTAATCAAATTCACAACAACACTTGTCTCTGTCAGCTTTTCTTGATTCTCACTCATTAAGTACTTTTTCTCCTTCTTTCTTCTCTCTACTTTGTTGCTCCATAGTTCTTTCAAAGCCTTCTGGGTCTTGTGAGTGTAATCACAACCTTTCTTTGTGTTGTAATGCATTAAAAGAACCTTAGTTATTCTATCTCCTAGGTTTGGTCTGACGTTAAGAGCTTTAAGCTCAACTAGGTCTACTAGATAAAACAATGACATCTCTAAGACTTTGTACCTTGTTTCTTGGTCTTTGAGAAGTAGCAAAAGACAATCTATACCCATGTATTGCCAATCATCAGAAGACCGAGAGAGATTGCATAGACTCAATATCAATTCTCTCGATCCGGAGACATGTCCTCGTCCTTGTTTACTGTAACAAAGAATCCGGATTAGTCCGATGCCAGCAGGAGAGGTGTGGTTAACCAATCCACCCCACATTTGGCTTAGCTTCTTGAGAAAGGTTTTGTTGCAAATCAGAGAAATAGACCTTTGCTTGTAAGCAAAGCAATTGAGTAAATGAAGTGACCAGCATTGGAGCTGGCTTGTCCATTCCTCGGCTTTTCGATCTTCCATCTCTAACCCTCCAAGTCCTCTAGTAAGCAAGTCACTATGGTACCTCACTCTTCCTTCTCTTTCTTGAACACTCACAAACTCTTCATACACAACATCAACACATGTCGTTGCAATCTCCATAGCTAATCTCACCACTTCATCCTCATAAGCAGCCACTGCCTCAAACGTCCTCTCGTAGCTCGCCAAGTGACCTAACGCCCTAACCACGACTCTTTGCTCAACCCAACTCATCTTTCCTCTCAAAATCTCAACCAATGGAGCTATGACTCCAGACTCCACAGCTTTCTCAGCAAACTCTGGCTTCTTCATGGTGTAAGATCCAATAATATGAGCAGCATAGTAAGGAACATACACATTTTGACCAGTCATAACCCATTCTACATCCTCAAGACCTTTCTTCATCAACCTTGTCATACACTCAAAGACCCCAAGAGATGGTAACTCGGGGTTCTCGGGGTCAGCCATGGCGTATCTCCAGATAAAACTGAGTGTGAGAGCAAGCTCAGTGTCGTCTCTTATCATGTGCATATCTCTCAGATATAACTCTAACCATGTTTTTCTAACACAAGGGTCTTTTTCCTCCATAGCACAGAAGAAACAACACGGTCTTGAACCGACAAGAACGTCGTGGGTCCTGCCCATTTTGTTTGTACTTTTGCAAGAGAAGTGGTCCATGAAAGATCTGAGATTTTCTTGATCTTTTGGCTGTTCTTGCTGATTAAAAGAAGGTTAGAAAACAAAAAGGGGAAATAGGGTTTGTATGTGATCCAGGTGGATATGCAGAGATCAAAGTGGGTTTTTGTTTATTAGAAAAAGTGAACTTAAAGTGGCCTAATGATGTGATGACATCTAGCAGCCGCACAAGAAAGTGAATATGCAAAATTGTCCTTTCCGTTTAAACAATTCAAAAATTGAGAATGTTTTGTAACTTTTTGGTACCCTAATTTCTTCTACGGGTATCATTGTAAAAACGATAGAATAGGTTAGGATTGATGTTTTTGTAAGTGCGATTTTCACTAGTTGGTCCATCAAAACATACTAAGGGGGTGTTATTGGTTTGTGATTTAAATAGAGTT
>OVAQ01001080.1:0-21237 GCA_900406345.1 Erysimum cheiri | reverse complement strand
TTGACCAAAAGTCACTTGTCAAAAATTGAGTTCCAACACTTGTATCAAAGTCACTTGTTATGTTGACTAATCATATGTCAGTTGAAGAAAACAGTTTGAGAACTGTTTCTATCACGGGTTTACTCGAGCTAGGTTGTATTTACAACTCTCCTGACCATCTATCAAACTTTGTTAAGTTTGTGTCTCTATCTTTAACTTTTGTTTGCGTTAATGTACTTGCTATTCGGGTTTATCCGTTTAAGCTCTTCTATCTTGTAACCGTTTAGGTTATGAATGAAAATGTTGGTGTTCAATCAAAAAAAAAAAAAAAAAAATTCATACTCATTAACTAATTCTCCCAATTAAAAACATGCCCACAATCAATGTAGAAACTACTAACTAGTACAACCATCAATAAACCAGTAACCAACAATTGCCAAAAATAATAACCAAACCAATCATCAACTTCAAAAACTAATCCAATAACCTAATCCAGCAAAAATTCCAAATTAAACAAACGTAAAACATTTAACAATAAACCAGACCCTAGATCATTCTCCTCTCGTTGGCACGATTTAAGGTCACACTTTATTTTTACCGTCAACACAAGCAAAGAGATGCGTAAGTATTATCACAAATACTTAGTGAGACAAAACAACACAATCAAACATGTGTCACAAACCAAACAAAGCACAATCATAACATCAAACAAAAACGGTTCGACAGATGTTGGTGTCGGTCGACACCAACATCTTCACCACCACGATCATGTGCTGGTGTCGACCGACATACAACCTTGGTGTTGATCGACACAACGACACCCCTCCTGCAATAGCACGATTTTTCCGATTCATGCCTTACTATCGAGAATTCTCTTTTCTCTTGCATCAATCTTGAACCCAACAAGCAATCACACAATCACACCAGAAAAAACACAACAATCAAACCATGAATCCAAATCCATCCTACACATCACACAAACCCATCAATCAATCTCAAACGCTTAGATAAGCTCATGGTCACGCACTCACCTCGATTTAAGAATGAGGATTGCACGGAAACGACGTCACAAGCTAGTAGTAACACCACCACATCACAGTGATGCTCATATATCATTCTCTACGGATGGATCTCACCATAAATCGCACAAAATTAAACCTTCTCTTTTCACCTACAGAACGATTCTCTCAACTAGAAAACTCTCTCTTCCTTTCTTAAGAACGACGATACAAGTATATTTGTCCCCAAAACAACTAGCACGTCGCAGGTGTTTAAGATTTTTCTAGAACTGCTAAATCGAATATGATATGATTAAAACTAAACCGCTAATCCTAATTCGCAGGTAGTGTCGAGCGACACCCACTTTAAGTGTCGATCGACACTCATACCAAAAATTGAGATTTTGGTTTATGGGCATTACAAAAATCTCTATAAATTTAATTAGTCTATTTACTTTTAAAATCAGCAAACTCTATCGAAATTCACCTAAGTTTTGGATTTTCAAAGAACAAAGTTTATCCTCACAATTAAACTTTAGTACTTTACACTTTTAAACACTTTCAAGTTTGGATTCCAATATGTAATCAAATGTTTGTCACAATTCAATAATCATTAAATATATCCTTAAAAAAAAAAAATCTTTGGATTTCTATTAATCATTTTAAATTATTAAATGAATAATATTTTATTTTGACAAGTATTTGAAAATTAATGATATTACAATATATACATGATTTTGACTGGATTTTCAAATCAGTTAAAACCTGCTAACCAATAAATTCTACTTAAAAAGGTGGCTTATTAAAGGTTTTTCTTTGTATCCTCATCCATTGAATATTTGTGTATACATATTTGATATAATAGAAAGACGGGCACAATTTATTTCATGTTTTAGGCATCTTCATCTTAGGGTTGACTTGTATGTAATAAAGTCAACTAGAGTTAAGAACCATGACTCATTGGATAAGGTTGGATAGTTTTATTTTCAGTTCTTTAACAGTTTTTTTTTTTTTCCGGCTCTGTAAGTAAGAAAACTATTATGTAACAGTCTTACAGATTGGTTCGATAATCCTCTCTTGAACTATATTTAGAGTATATATAGAACCTTCTTGAAACAAAGCTTTTCTGTGACCAGCAAAAAAATAAATCATTTTTCTCATTTTTGAACAAACTCAAGCATGCACGTACATGTTTCCACCTTATTTTGGTAAAGTGTATTCACTGCGTCATTGTATTCGGGCTTCTACTTCTCTTTTGACCCACGAAAGTCATATAGTCCAAAAAGACCTAACCGATCTGAAATTTATCTTTTTCTTTTTAAAATACTTATTGATAAAGGGGAAATAATGTGCAATAATGGTATAGGGGTTGCTTCAACTACTTCCCGTAAGATGCATCAGCCATTTGACTCATTAAAGAAGACAGCCATAAGTTAGATTTCATCATTAACATCTCAACATCCATAACCTCTTGTCAACATTACCAATTTTCTATACGTCTTAGCAACTTCGAGAACAACTACTTTTTTCCTTTTTAAGTTTAACCTAACAAAGTTTTGATCACATATCAAAAATTACAAATATAGAAAATATATATGATGTCGTGTCCCGTTTGTGGATTATTTCTTTTGTCTGTTTTCGAGGGATTTATCATAATTTTTTGTCATCCCATGTTTACCCGATCATATCAATCATAATGTTTCGTCAATTTTAAAACTATAAGTAATAAGTACGTATTTTTTTTAAAACGAAATAATAAAGTATCGCGTTCATCACATTTCTTTCGACGTGGACGTATTCACCATTCACCTTTTTCCTTTTTTTTTTTTTTTTTTTTTTAAAACACAACCATATAAAACACACGCACTTAAAGAAAACCATTTGGGCATGTGTTGTCCTTGCTGCATAAGTTTGATTTTTTTAAAGTAAATTTAGACATATATGACCCATTCAAACATTTATATTTAGAAAAAAAAAAATTGTCAGTCCAACTTATGTAATGATTTAAAAATTTTTGTGCCACTCGTATGTATCAATAGTCTTTTTAAAGAGGTTAGCAGGTTAGTATGATCTTATCACATTTCTCAGACTTTTAAAATCGTGAATGGATCTTATGATCTATTATTTTATGTAAGGAATGAGTGATTATTTATTTTTGACTAAAATATGAGTGAGTTTGGTATAAAGATACTCCATACTGTCGGGGGGAGTGAATCTTACACTTGTACAAACAGTCACAACAAAAACATACAATGTAAAACAAGGTTTAGTACTAAAACACTATATTCAAACCATAAATGAATTTGTGTAAAGTTATCAACTCTTCTGGCATCCTTTTTTCTCACTAGTCACAGTTTGTTTTCCATTCTTATTGACCGTCGGATAATGNTTTTTTTTTTTTGATAACCGTGGGGATCTCAAAGGTTTTCTAGGCCCAAAGACTAATCTCACGAGGCCCACGAGAAATTCACGTTTTCTTACCACTTAAGGCGTCTCTGGGTGGCCAAGGGGATTCGAACCCAGGGCGGAAGCTCCAGCTGGAGCCCCTTTACCACTAGGGCAAAGGCACTTGGTTCCGTCGGATAATGTTTCAAAAGAATAATCTCATTTTTATTTAAACTACATAATACACATGGATTTTTTTTTAAAAGATATGCAAATTAAAAACATAGAAATTAGTACATAGTTATAACTTTTTGGTCAGAAAGAAAAAGAGTAGTGTTTAGAGAAAGGGAATAAGATGAAAACTTAGACTAAGTGATAAAAAATATAGATTTTAAGAGAAAAGTGACTAATCGAGTGAAAATCTAGCTTGCGAGAGATGACTAGTACATGGATCCACCGCCTCGGCCTTTACAACCACGGCATCCATCTTATTGCAATCCACTCATCTTGAATCTTTGGAGGTGGTTTAATCGGCCTATCACGCAAGGTCATACGAGGAGATGAAGATTCCTCATCTTGCTCGGAGATATAGACTTGCTTCCCTTAGTCTAATAATGCAAACCTGTTAACCACTATCCGTGGATTTTAGAACACTATCGGTATTGCAAAATTCCGATGTATCCGTCTTTCTAAGTAGTGACCAGCTCATCTTTTCTCTATTGGTAGTTCTCATTCACTATTTATTCATAATAAATAGTTATATTAATTATTTCGACTTCTTTTCTTTTTATAACAACATATATTGATTAGCTTATAAAANATTAGCTTATAAAAGCCAATGAGGCGGAACATCGTTTACATAAGTAACATATTGCGGGGAGGTACGAACATGTCGTGCCAAATTATCCGCTTTTACATTTATGTTCCTAGGGATATGAGAGATCGAGAAGGACATAAATTCTTCCTTGTCACTCGCGATTGCTTCTAGGTAGACTGAGAAAGTCGGCCATTCAGTGGGAGAAGACACCATCTTCACCAAGTCCGAACAGTCCGTTAGGAAAGATACATGGTCATTGCCTGCACCAATCATGCATCTCATCGCCCACACCAGTGCCTCTACCTCCGCGTGGAGAGGAGATAGACTTCGTCGTAGGTTTGCCGCCCCCATGGTTGGTGATCCTTCGTGTTGTGTACAAAACCAGCCAATACCTGCAAGTTCATCAGTCTCTTTCCACGAACCATCCACAAAGCATCTATAGCCCGAAAACCTGTCCGAGAGAGAATTGGCCTGTGGCCTAGGGCAGTGTAACAAGCCCGGAGTAGTCGGGTTTGTACACTCCTTTTCTTTTTAGATACAAACTCTACTTTGTAAAGATTTACAACAAAAGGAAAAAGTAAACCAAGGAGATCAAATAGGTTGTAAATAAATTAAATTAAACAAATTACACAACATCAAACAAACGCCTTAGCTTAAAAGTTCAGTACAATCTTCCGAATTTAATTCATTGTCTTACCATCCAATTCTAAACAAAAACCAAACCAAAGTTTTCCACAAACCTGTTACCTGTCGGTTTTTAACCAAACCAAGTTACTTTATTAATCCAATAAAACAGAAATGATCCGGAAACCGAAATTGACAAATTCTCAAAAAAGTGGTCACTCCTAAGCCTTTGACACATTATAAAAATTGTAATAAATGCAAACATAAGATCCGGAACTACACCTTATTAGAACGGAGGAATTAAGAGTGACATAACTCACTCCAACTACGACCAGTACAAGTAGTTGGCGACATTAACTACCTCACACCAACCACCAAACCCAATCCCCACAATATTACCATTACTCTCATATAACTACACAAATTCATATTTACATTTCTTGCCAACACAACTCCTTATAAGATATACCTTTCATCAACCTCTAGATCTCACTCACACAACTAGGCTAAAGATAAAAAGAAATGAGTAGGTCCAACGAGCAAGATCTACTCTCTACCGAGATCGTTAACCGTGGGATCGAACCATCCGGTCCTAACGCCGGTTCACCAACGTTCTCGGTCAGGGTCCGGAGACGTTTGCCGGATTTTCTTCAGTCGGTGAACTTGAAGTACGTAAAACTTGGTTACCATTACCTCATAAACCATGCGGTTTACTTGGCGACCATACCTGTTCTTGTGCTGGTTTTTAGTGCCGAGGTTGGGAGTTTAAGCAGAGAAGAGATTTGGAAAAAGCTTTGGGACTATGATCTTGCAACTGTCATTGGATTCTTCGGTGTCTTTGTCTTAACCGCTTGTGTCTACTTCATGTCTCGTCCTCGATCTGTTTATCTCATTGACTTCTCTTGTTACAAGCCCTCTGATGAACTCAAGGTACGTCCCAATCTCTTCATAGAGGAATATATATTAAGTTTACATAGAAATTATAATAGATGGATTAGTTTATAAGGGATGCGTAATGAAGCCTGAAAAAAAAACAAATTTGTACCTTTGCATGTGTTGGACCAGTAATTATTTTTCAATTTATTAAGAAAAAAGTAATTATTTTTCAAACTCTTTTGATATTGGTTACGTTTAATCTAAAACCGAATGGTTATTTTTGGGCGAAAACAAAAAAAAAGATAAATCTAAACCGAATGGTTTCGTAGAATTAGAAAGCAGATAACCTAAAAATATCGAATTAATAGTAACCGGTTAGACTTAGAATTTCAATTGGATTTCTGTATTTTTTTTTAAATAAATAAATAAGAAAATTAAATTAATTAATTTGTAAATCTTTTACAGAACGTCTGTTTTAAAAATTTTATATGGATTATAATATAATCAAAGGAGTTTGATAGGAACCGGACTAATAATTAAATGAAGCTGAAGCAAACCAAACCAAATCAAAAAGTCCATTGAATTCCGGTTATCTCCGGTTCAATCATTTTCTGCTTTTGGATTGGTTCAGGTGACAAAAGAAGAGTTCATAGAACTGGCGAGAAAATCAGGGAAGTTCGACGAAGAGACACTCGGTTTCAAGAGGAGGATCTTACAAGCGTCAGGCATAGGCGACGAGACATACGTCCCAAGATCAATCTCTTCATCAGAAAACATAACAACGATGAAAGAAGGACGTGAAGAAGCCTCAACGGTGATCTTTGGAGCACTTGACGAGCTCTTCGAGAAGACACGTGTCAAACCTAAAGATGTTGGTGTCCTTGTGGTTAACTGTAGCATTTTCAACCCAACTCCTTCGTTGTCAGCAATGGTGATTAACCATTACAAGATGAGAGGGAACATACTTAGTTACAACCTCGGAGGTATGGGATGTTCTGCTGGAATCATAGCTATTGATCTTGCTCGTGACATGCTTCAGTCTAACCCTAATAGCTATGCTGTGGTTGTGAGTACTGAGATGGTTGGGTATAATTGGTACGTGGGACGTGACAAGTCAATGGTTATACCTAATTGCTTCTTTAGGATGGGTTGTTCTGCTGTTATGCTTTCAAACCGCCGTCGTGACTTTCGCCATGCTAAGTACCGTCTTGAGCACATTGTCCGGACTCATAAGGCCGCGGACGACCGTAGCTTCAGGTTTCATTCATTTTGGTTTAAATTCGCTTTTTTCGGTTTTTTACAATGTAGTAACTTGTGTGTTGTTTTAGGAGTGTGTACCAAGAAGAAGATGAACAAGGATTCAAGGGTTTGAAGATAAGCAGAGACTTAATGGAAGTAGGAGGTGAAGCTCTCAAGACTAACATCACTACCTTAGGCCCTCTTGTCCTACCTTTCTCCGAGCAGCTTCTCTTCTTTGCTGCTTTGCTTCGCCGTACTTTCTCGCCTGCCTCCAAAACCTCCACAACCACTTCCTTCTCTTCTCCTTCCACCACGAAAGCCAATGGAACCAAGTCTTCCTCTTCTGATCTGTCCAAGCCATACATCCCGGACTACAAGCTAGCCTTCGAGCACTTTTGCTTCCACGCAGCAAGCAAAGTGGTGCTTGAAGAGCTTCAAAAGAATCTAGGCTTGAGTGAAGAGAACATGGAGGCTTCTAGGATGACACTTCACAGGTTTGGAAACACTTCTAGCAGTGGAATATGGTACGAGCTGGCTTACTTGGAAGCCAAGGAAAGTGTTCGTAGAGGAGATAGGGTTTGGCAGATTGCGTTTGGGTCAGGTTTTAAGTGTAACAGTGTGGTGTGGAAGGCAATGAGGAAGGTGAAGAAACCTACTAGGAACAATCCTTGGGTGGATTGTATCAACCGTTACCCTGTGATCACTCCCTAAATTATTATTCTTCTAAACTAAATCAAGTAAGATCTCTAATTACTCCAACCAAAAGAGACAATTTGGTTGGGCTCTTCCTTTTGGTTGGATGATAGGAGTTGTTTTACTGATCATTCGTATCTATGTCTGCTACAAGAATCGATGGTTAGAGTCCAGTTCAGCTTCAACTTGTTTTATTTTTTGTTTGTTCTCTTCATAAACTCTTCTTTCATTTGATAGAACAGATGGTTATTGTAATTTCTTTAAAATGTTTCAAAGTAAAACAATATATCATCTTTTTAATGCAATATATATATATATAATAAATTTAATTGAGATATGTATAAGAAGATACTTGCAAGAAATAATAAAAAAGAATAACTTTCGGCTGAGTAATAGTGTTTATGTGATTTAATAATTTGTGTAGCAATTAGTGGAAGCAGAGAGCCGAATGTAGACTTGTTCTTTAGGAGTAAGTGGTTGATTTTGAAAATCTTTTAAGAATTTTTAAATTCAAATGTTGTTGGTTTATAGATTCTTATATTATGAAAAAATTTTGTGTTATTCGTGTGATTTGTAATTTTTTTAGTTGTGTTGATCTTTATAGTTCTTTATAAATCTTTTTGTTAATAAAAAAGTTGAGTATTATGTTAGAGTAAATCAGAACTTGTGTGATACATGATAGGTTGCAAAGAATTAGAAGCAGATATGTGAACCGAAACATTTGAAAGCATAGAAATAATTTTTATAAGACTGTTAATAAATAAGTATATATTAGAAACGTATATACTAAAATATTAAATATTAGTATATCATATTAAAAAGATGTTGCTAAAAAGATGAAGATGGTAGGAAGAATCAAAACAAACAAAGCAAAAACCCTTTTTCTAAGCAATTTTAATGTGAAAGTATCCTATGATCTTTGTTTTCATATCACCATAGAGTATTAATATATTGTGTACATACATATATCACTAAAGTCAAGCTTCCATACGGATGTAGTCTAATATTTCCTTTGGGTAAGGAAAGAAATATTACAATGTGTGTCTTCTCTTTGATTATGGGATGTATAGAATTGACTTTCAATATTAGTTTGTCTGAAATGTACTCATTTTGTCCAAAGTCAATTGCAAGGTTAGATTTTATTAATTTTCTTGGCTTTGTTTTTTTCTTTTTTTTTTCTTTTTTTTTTTATCATTGATGTGACTTCTGACTTTAGTTTTATCACATCTTGATGTGATTTTCATTCCTTACTCACATGGTCTTTGTTGATGTTAATGTGTCTTAATGAACATAATCTTCACTTCTACGTATATTGCAATGAGAATCTATACTATATAAAAGTTGAGGCTAAATGCTTATATTTTATATTTCTCTACTACGTAATATTTTAAAAAATTATTTTAAAAAATTTACATTTTTCTTAAGCTTACATTACTTTACTACGTAATATTTATGAAAAATTACATTTCTCTTATTTTATATTTCTCTACTACATAATATTTTTAAAAATTTTCATTTCTTTTATTTCTAAATTATTTTCTTCATTTAGAATGTTAATTAGTGAGGTGGTTAATCATGATTAGTCGTCTAAAATCCTATGTGGACGACATTAGAAACATTTAGCCTCAACTTTTATATAATATAGATAGATTTTCCTTTTTGTTTTGTAGATATCGTCAAACAAAAGGAAACTCTAATTTTACACCGCCTCTTAATTTTATATAAATACATTGTTTGATCTTCACTTTCACATCATAACTAACCCCTACATAGTTTCCTTTGATATTACATTTAATTATAACATAAAAGTTTTATTGAAATATTAATGGTGTTTAGTTTTATGTAAATTTGCAGGTTGGATTTGTGAAAACAAAGACGTGAATCGATCTAAAATTTTGGATTGTTTGAGTTGATCAAACATGTCCTAATATATATTGTAAGTATAATATTTTGTTCGTTTTTTTCCTTTATGAATCTATGCTTTTTTTTAGTGTTCTAATTTTTACATCGATAATCTATTAAAAATATTAAAAAGTTTAGTTTGATCTTTTAGTGTATAAGTTCTCATTGAATCTTGGTATTAATTTTTACTAATGATCCACAGATCCATCAATAATTAGTAAAGAGTCGAGTTTATATTATGAACGTTTGATTTTTAGTATTGACGCTTTCAAACTATGAATAAGGTACTATCGATATCTATTTTTTTGTTATTTGTTGTGTTTAAATTATTTTTTGTGGTTTTTAGCAACAACTGCGCGACTAATAATTTCTCCTCATATTCGATTAATTTGATGTGTTGAAACTACCAATTTTTTTTTTTTTTTTTTTCAAATTTTTTAGAACATATATTATTAATTATAATAAAAAAATTACTAATTTTTTTTTAAAAAATACCCCGCGTGTAGCGCATGTTTAAAACCTAGAGTATCATTAGACTTAATACTAGAGTCTCTTGAGTTACTAACTTTGAAAACTCAATTTTATATAATAAGATAATATATTTAACTCCATACTTTATTATGTTCTGATTATTATATCATCATACCTCCAATTACTAAGGTATATGGGCATGTCAAAAAAAAAAAAAAAGGTATATGGGCCTAGTTTCTGTTTTCAAATAATGCGAATTAAGCCCACCCCAGGCCCACTAAGAATCATTGTCAAGGACGCCGTTCTTGACTTGCTTCGTTTGACTAAACTTGCCTCGCCTCCAATTTTTCCCATAGACAAAGCAGAGATCATTCAACATAGCTGAAGAAGAAGAAATAGAAGATGGAGTCATCTATGTCGCAGAAGTTCACTCTTGTTTATGCTTCTCTTCTCGGAGGTATTACACTAAATCTGTTCATTTCTTCCGCTTTCAAATGATTTATTTGATTTCTTTTTTTCTGATGAATTTACAACTTTGAGTTTGTATATATACGTTGAATGAATCACAAACCATAGATTTGTTTTGATCACTATATAATTAGTTGAAGCAGATACGTATGTGTGTGTGTCATAAAAGAGTTGGAGTTTGTTTTATATGCTTTCACTTGAACCATATATGCTTCAATGTTGGTTTTGAGCTTTCTTTTGTGTGACAGCTTAAGCCTGTGTCACTAATGTTGAATAATTTATTTGGTAGCATACGGTTTGACTCAGATTGTTGTAAATATAGCTATCATCTAATATATGTAAATTCATACTATATTATTATTTCATATGTTGGTTTTTTTTTTGGCATAGGTAAGTTTTTGCTAGATACATAATTGTATGTGTGTTTTTCCTCATAATTTGCTTCATTTTGCTTCCATAACAATGGACAACTTAACCACGCAATAAGGCCATGGTCAAGCCGTATAGGTTTTTTCAGTTAGTTTACGAATATATTCTCAATGATTTTGTGCTCAGGTCCTGATATATTCACTTCATGTGTTGGTGTTGTAGTCTCGTAGAGCTTCGATGGTTAATGTTTGTTTTGACTAAGTTCTCGTAGACTAGGTAACATGACTTCTTCCTTAAACAAATATAGGTTTTGCTTGACTTGATCCTTAGTTTGTTGGATTGCTACATATTGTTTGTCTTGACCAATGGAAACGATGGGATAATCCATTTTTTAATTTGGTTCAGCTACACTGTAAGTTGTTGTTCATATAAGACAGCGAGGGGTTGGGACTTAGGTCAGGCATGCTTCTAGTTTATGCTGGTTCATCGCCCTGTCTCAGGGTCATCAGCTCTGTAATCTGCTCTAAAGTCTCTTCCACAGCCACTAGTCTCTGATCCATGGTTATCCTGAACTTTAAAAGCTTGGAAAACAGTGTATAGGAATAGAGCTGGCTTTATTAACAAAATAGATAGATACTGGACAATGACTCTAGATCTTTGTTTAGTGGTAATGCCATCCAAATAAATCCAATTTCTTATCTGCCCATCTGTTTAACTAATTTTAGGACAATAACACAAATTAAATATAACTATCCTAAATCTATGACTTAAGATAACAAAAGCTAAGATAGTGCAACAGAGGAACTATAGATAATTTGGTTCCCATGACTTCACGAGATATTCACATCTCTATCATTGTCAGTGTCTCTCACTCTCTCTTGAGTACTAATTTATCCAGGCTTTGTAATGCATGGTGACCAGTCTGATTGTAGTTTAGCATGAGTTGTTGTGTGAACAAGTTTATAAGTTGTTCATAACTTCATGATAGAAACTGGTTGTTCTGTCCGGAAATGCGAGTGTTAGATATGGATTGTGGTAAATAGCGATATTATCTGGTGGTGAGGTTTGGCATCATCATTGGAGTTTGTACTGTAACTCTTTGGTCATAGTGTTTCGATAATGGTGTGTATCTATACGTTTCTTCCATCCTTTAATGAGTGTAGTAGATCTTTACTCAATGCAATTTGTTTTCCAGTCCGCGTCATCTTCATCTAACATATAATGCTTTGACTCATGACAATTGTTGTGGCAGCTGGTGGGTTAATGGGTTACTTGAAACGCGGAAGCAAAATATCACTTGTCGCAGGAGGAGGATCAGCTGCGTTGTTCTATTATGTATACACAGAGCTCCCAGAAAATCCAGTCTTAGCATCATCTATTGGCATTGGTAAGAGAAGCTTACTTCCTATTCATTCTTGGTAAATCTTAAACCAATTTATGATGAGTCCAAAGTTTAAGTTTGTTACAGTGGATTTCAATTTCCACAGTAACATGGTTCTTTGGACTGGTCTATATAAGTGATATCTTTTGTACATAAGTTAATGAGGGGTTGGTTTGGTTGGAATTATGCAGTGGGATCAGCAGCATTGACAGGGATGATGGGATCGCGTTACATAAGGACGAGGAAAGTGATGCCGGCTGGAGTTGTGTCGATTGTGTCACTCGTGATGACTGGAGCTTACTTGCACGGTCTCATTCGCTCAAGTTGAAGCCTCTTTGCCATCTTCCTTGGACTTATTTCTCAATATTGTTAAAAGCTTTTTGAGTGGGCATTATAATTTTTTGACATTGTTGTACAAATGCTTTGTGGTGTTGTTTCTTTAATTACCAAGTTTTTATGTTCTGGTGTAATTTTAAGAAAATTTACTGCTGAGTAAATGAATGAAGAATAATGATTAATGAAATAATGATGGTGAAGAGTGAAGACTCACTTATGCACATGGATTGTATTATGATAATTTTACTGTCTTAAATACTTCATGACGATGAAAATATGCCAAAGTTAAATAAATTACATGACATTTTTATTTTCTTTATTTGTACATCTAGTATATTAAAATAAAATTTTATCTTGAATCTCTATATTATTATTTAACGTATTAATAATATTAAATATTAAATATTATTATTTTCTTTTTTGTTGACAAAAAACAAAAAGGTATTAAATATTTTTACGAGGTATGTAATTACACTATGAATGTTTTGGAGATTTTAAATGGTTTTTAGATTATAGATTTTATTTTTGGTTTTTGGATTTTGTAAAATAAAAATAAAAAACCAAAAAAAAATTCTATTTAAAAAAGTATCGTAAAATCTCAAAAACACATTGAAATGAGATTTTAGATTTTTTTTAACAAATTGATAAAAAAAAACTCTTAGAATCTAATAATTTCCTATATTTTAAGGAATCCATTTTTGGAAAATCTAAAACCAAAAACCATTTGAAAAACTACAACCATTTAAAACCTAAATAAAACTATTTTTGAAAGGCAAAAATGTCCCAAAAAAAAGGAATTATCAAATTTTATAAATGAAAACAAAATTTCAAATTTTTTTTTTTTTTTTTTTATAAATGAAATAAAGAAAACTCTCTCATACGACAAATTTTTTATTGGGCCAAGAGAGGCCCATTAAGTATCGTCGTTGCCGCACAAGAAAAAGATAAAGCACGAGCAAACCTCAAACCCTAAAACCTCAAACACAGTCTTGTGCCAAAGTTCCACCTTCTTTCTTCTCCAATATTGAGCACCTAAGCCACCGCTTATCACCACAGTCTTTCACCGGAGCCGAGATTCATCACTACCGGATTGTTGGCTAAGAACTACTATTAATTAGGATATCTATATATGTAAAGGAAGATTTTATTACCTCAATTCTCTACTCTCATTTATTCTCTCATTCATTGTTACATATCTTCTTTCTATCTTTGTCAAGTCATCTCTGTATAAATGTACATCATCACCAATTCACCATCAGATTTAGCATCGATCACCTCTTGGATCAACCAGCAAAACAATCGTCGAAGTCAAGCCACGACCATCCTTAAGTTACTTCTCCAAACGGCTACGTATCACATTTGGAAGGAGCGAGACAACAAGATCTTCTCGGACCAAGCTTCAACTCCTTCCGCACTACAAGTCTCCATTGATCGAACGATAAGGAACCGGCTCCTTTCATTCCCGTCTTCGGATCTTCAATCTCCTTCTCTTCTCCAATTTTACTTCGGTTGTATCTCTTTACCGTTATAATCTTTTGTCTGTCGTAAAAGTTCATCTATTGTACTTGGTAGTAAACTTTGTAGTTACAGTAAATGAAATCTTAACATTAAAACCAAAAAAAAAAATTGTACATCATCACCCTATAATGAGAATCATCGATTCACACTTGATTATATGGTATCAGAGCCTATAATCGAAACCTAGACCTAAAATAAACACCAGCCGTTCATATGATTTCTTCTTCTTCTTCTTCTACAAGTCTGTGTTTCGGTCTTTTGGTATCATTAACTTAAATCTGATAAGGGTTTGGTTTTGTGATTAGCCATATAGGTGTATACATCTCCCTCTTCGCTTAGAAAAAATAAACTAAGCTGCCAAGAGAAAGAAAAGAGAGAGAGAAGAGTACTATCACTGTTCGTCACCGGAATCGTGATCCATTGTCAACGGCTTGTTGTGTAAGGAAACGTAACGCTATCTTTGTTCTCTTCTCATGACAGTCTCTGTTGTTACTGTGTGGATTTGTGGCTTAACTTTAGAACGATTTGATTTTTGATGAAGTGTAAAACTATTGCAAGTAGGAGTATTGGAGATTGATTTATTGTCGGACCTGAACGATTTTGATTGAGGTTTTGACATCTCTGGATAGACCTCGTTGCAATGAAGTCATAGCAACTGACGTTTCGTAAAACTGAGGTATACTCAATTCGTTATTCAAGTTGCAAGTTGATGAAAAGTCAGTTTTCAGAAAATCCAAGTTCTTCAGATATAATTTCAGGTTCAAGTTGGGGTTTTAGGAAGAGAATCCGGTCATTCATGAGGAATATAGACCAAATATATGGTGTGTCTTGATAGAGGAAGTGTTAGGGAAGCCACCTGAGTCGCCAAAATCGCCGGGAAAGGTAAAACCTAGCCACCATGACGTTTGCTTGTTGCTTAAGAAACAGCTGTGTCTGTCAAAAACAGAAACCCGAATCTGTTTTTTGAATGTGTTTCTTCTGTACCAAGTGTCCATAACCCAGTTGCAGTTTTTAATCGCAATCGTTGACCGTTAATCGCAGTTTTAAACCAAATTAAGGCAAAGGTGAGGGAGGGAATTGTGGAAACATTGTGATTATTTTTTAAGCATGCTTTTCATCAATTGCATGTATAAATTTAGAAACTATGTGCTTAGACTTGTGTCTATTGATTGTTATTGCATGACATAGTTGAACGTTATTAAGGCAAGATAGAATAATTTGATAAATAACGTAAAATTTTATGTTAGAATGTATGAAAGACAAATTCTCTAGTATATATCTATCAATTCAATAAACTCTTTTGTTCTTAATATTTACAGAAGCGATGGTGAAAATGTCAAAGCTTGTGACTTCACGTCCAATTGCAGTCTTTTGCGTCTTGGTAATATTTCTTTCTTCTAAACAAAATTTATCATCGTTGGATGTTTTTAAAAAAAAAAAACAAAAAAAAAAACGAAATATAGGTTTACTTTGTCGATCTTTGTTTTTCCATTAAATATTTTTTGTCCTATTCAAATATGAAGTACCTAAATCCAAAAAGTTATCATGCCAAATCAAATGCTCACAAAAAAATTCATACAATCGACTCACGTATATATACCACATAAGTTTGATTGCTTAGTTACATACATTATTTAACTATTGTATGTATATATATATATCATCCATTAATGTATATTTTTTTAATAAACGTAGGCATTTCTGGTGATTGTTATCGGGTGCACATCGATCTCGAATTGGCTAACAACAACAGAGAACGTAACAAACGACCTCGCTTCATTCACTAAATATCTCCGGTCAAGTCTAGTTTCCGAGATTGAAAACATGGGAAAATTGACCTATCCGATGGCAAATCTATCTACGATCGGTTTAGCGAGAGTTATAGATTCTTATCTTACCAACAAGGATACTGATTTCACAGACATTCAAACACAGGTTGGTAAATTAAGTACATCACTTTAATGTTAATTTTATTTTATCATAATATTGTGATCAATTTGAGTTACATAACATCAAGTATAATTTTATGTTGTTGTTGTTATTGTTTTTTCAGATCGCACCGTTGTTGTTTGAAGCTTATTTAACCATCCCTCAAGTCTCACAAGTTTCATACATTAGTAGGGATGGTCTCTTGTTTTCTTACATAGCAGAATCAAACACAAGTGTTGCTATTTTTGCCAATTCTACGTCAGATTTGGGTGGTGGAGACTACACTTGGTACACTCAAACCGTTGATCAGATAACCGGTCGTCTCAAGGGGAACGCAAAGAAATCTCAGCCGTTAGATGTAATCCATATAGATTGGTTCCAAGCAGCACAGAGAAATAATTACACTACCGCCTTTCTAGGAACAAGTTTGGGAGGAGAAGATAACGAGACTTTACTTCAGAGCGTGGTTAGCTTGTACAACAAGAAAGATGTTGTTTCGCTAGGATTTTCGGTTAAGACTTTAACCGATGTTTTGAACCGTTTGAATCTACACCGCGAAGAGCTTTACATGTGGACAAAGGACGGGACGGTGCTTGTTCGTCAAGGTTCACTGAATGCTTCTTTCTTCATCACCAATGGCTCGATTTGCTTTGGTAACGAATCCAGATCCGTTAGGTTTCAATGCTTTCCCGAAAATTGCACTTCCAGTGGCTACGAGGTAGAGATCAAAAGATCTAAATTCCAAGCTTTTTGCTCTGTTGTTGAAGTATCAGGCGTTCCTCTGGTAAGTGTTGAAACATTTTTCAGTTTAATGTAGTAACATTCATCAATTAGTTTCTCAGCTTCTTCAATTTGTCTTTCTTACCAGAGATACACACTCATGTTTCCCAACAATGGAGGAGCAACACACATCAAGCACCAAATGAAAATACCCTTGTATCTACTTATTGTGGTGACGATATTTGTTGCCCTTGGTTGGCCTGTAGGGTTTGTGTGGTTTATGATGCAAGCAACAAGAAGAGAGATGCATATGCGTGCAATGTTGATAAACCAAATGGAAGCAACACAACAAGCTGAGAGGAAGAGCATGAACAAGAGTCAAGCGTTTGCAAGAGCTAGCCATGATATTAGAGGTTCCCTTGCAGGGATGAAGGGTTTGATTGATATATGTCGCGATGAAGTTAGACCTGGCTCTGACCTAGACACTAGTCTCAAGCAAATGAATGTATGCAACAAAGATTTGGTTGGTAAGACTCTAATTCTTTTGGCTTTCTCTTTCTCTTATGTGTTCTTCACTTTGTCTCTAACAGAATAGTCTTCCTCATGTTTTTAATTAAATTATCAGCTCTGCTCAACTCTGTTTTGGACATGAGCAAAATCGAAAGCGGGAAGACGCATTTAGAGGAAGAAGAGTTCAACTTGGCAAAACTTCTTGAAGACGTCATCGACTTTTACCATCCCGTTGCAATAAAGAAAGGCATTGATGTGCTTTTGGATCCGCACGATGGCTCTATTTTCAAATTCTCTAATGTGCGAGGAGATAGTGGCAAACTAAAGCAGATCTTGAACAATCTTGTTGGCAATGCTGTTAAGTTCACAGTCGACGGGCACATTTCAATCCGAGCTTGGGCTCAAAGGCCAGGTTCAAGAAGCTCTGTGGTCCTGGCATCAAACCCTCAAGGAAGTGTGTCCAAGTTTTTCAAGAGTATGTTCTGCATGAGTGAAGACCAGTCATTAACCTACGAAACAGAAATATCGAATTCCATAAGAAACAATGCGATGGAGTTTGTGTTTAAAGTGGATGATACAGGCAAAGGGATACCTATGGAGATGTGTAAATCGGTGTTTGAAAACTATGTTCAGGTAAGAGAAACAGCTCAAGGACAACAAGGAACTGGATTAGGCCTTGGGATTGTGCAGTCTTTGGTAAGCAACTAGACTAAAAACATTACTTTCTTCACAAATGAATGCAACACAACTAAATGTTTTTCATTTCTTGTTTATTATAGGTAAGATTATTGGGAGGGGAGATAAGAATCATTCCCAAGGCAATGGGAGAGAAAGGAACATGTTTTCAGTTCAATGTTTTATTAACAACATTAGAGTCTCCAGTGAGTGACATGAAAGTGAGACAGGACATCGAAGCAGGAGGCGATTACATATCCACGCCGAACCTCGGGCTGACTATAAACACTTCACTGGGAGGTAGCATGAATATACACAACATGAGTCCTAGATTCAACAACTGTCTCAGCTCAAGTCCAAAGCAAGAATCATCTAGAGTGGTTCTCTTATTGAAAAACGAAGAACGCATAAGAGTTACCGAGAAGTACATAAAGAATCTTGGGATTAAAGTTACAGTGGTGGAGAAATGGGAGCATTTGGGTTATATTTTGGAGAGGCTTTTTAAATTTTCACCTCAGAGTTCCATGGGAAGAGCAGAATGTAGTTTGTCATGTTCGAGCTCAAGGGAGTTACCGTTGATTGGAATGGATGGTATTAATTCAAGAAACCAACTTCCTAAAAGGAGAAGCAACAGTTTCTCTGCAGTTGTCCTTTTGGTGATTGATGCAAAAACCGGACCATTCCTTGACCTATACGATATTGTCAAGCAGTTTCGCAGAGGCTTGCACCATGGTATAATCTGTAAAGTTGTTTGGCTTAACGAATCGAGCACTCGTGTAAGTGAGAGAGGTGACATTAGCTGTTCACGACCCTTGCATGGATCGCGTCTTATCGAAGTCTTGAAGATGTTGCCTGAATTCGGAGGAACTGGGGTAAAAGAAACACCTCCTGAGCTGCAAAGAGAATCACTTCTGAGACATTCTTCTTCTTCAGAGGTATCACCAAAACATAAATTCCAAGAAGAGGGACCAAGCTCAAGGTTTAACAAAAAACTAGGCAAGACAATAATGGCTCCAACAGCTGCAGAGAGTGAGACTTCTAAGTCAAGTGACAATGAGTTCTTACGAGGAAAGACAGTTCTGGTGGTTGATGATAACAATATAACATGTAAAGTTACAACAGGAAAGTTAAAGAAGATGGGAGTCTCTGAGGTCAAACAATGCTACAATGGAAAAGAAGCTGTGAGATTAGTCACTGAATGGCTTACACAAAGAGAACAACAAGGTTCAGTAAATAAGCTTCCGTTCGACTACATATTTATGGACTGTCAAGTAAGTTTTAATGATTTAACCTTTTCATAACACAATCACAAATATATAGTTCACTCTTAATAAGTATTTTTCTGCACAGATGCCAGAAATGGATGGATATGAAGCAACTAGAGAGATCAGGAATGTGGAGAAAAGTTATGGTGTGCATATACCAATAATAGCTGTATCTGGTCATGATCCATGTTCAAGGGAAGCAAGAGAAACCATAAAAGCTGGAATGGACGCTTTTTTAGAGAAAGAATTGAAACAGGACCAACTTGCAAATGTCATTAGAGAAATCGAAAGCAAGATGACTCTACATGCCACTCTATAGTAGACAGGATGCAACATTTTTGCTAATACCATTAATGTTTTATGTTCTCTTTCCTATATATGCATGTAGAAAAGTTAGCTAATGTTATAGCTGTTTTCTTCTAGTTTATTTTGAAATAAGCTTTCGTTGCACCAAAAATTTGAAAAGAATACACAGTTTCAGAGACAAATGATACGAAGAATTGTATCTTGTATGGTTTGCCCTAACATCTAAGCATATCTTAATATGAAAACATTGGCAACGATACTACAGTGAACGTGATCAAATTTGAAGAACCAGTAAAATTAACAAAATAAACCTAAAGCACCAATACAAATTTGATTATAATTATTGTAAGATTTCGTAAAAAGAAACTCTTATCAGTTTTTATTTGATTTATAGTTCTTAGTTTAAGGTTTTAGTCTTCTTTCGTTTTTGATTTAAAATTTTTCTGATATGTATGTCTAGTATTTTTTTATTTCTCTTTTATAGGGCTTAGATTCTAGGAATTTTTTTCTTTCTCTGGCGTATCTCTCGAGATATGTATGGTTTTTTTTTTTTTTTTGGTGGAAGAGAGGAGACAGTGTCTCCAATTTATTCGAAAACTAAAATAAAAAATTACAAAATTGGAACCGCTCTAGGGCGAGAAACTCCCAGTGCGTCCTCAAAAACAATCAACTGAACACACTCTGGGCTAACATCCAAAGCATGAAAACCTAGCGGAAGAGTAAACGCATAGTTCGCTAATCCATCGGCAAGACGATTAGTTTCCCTATACACATGACGAATCCGGACTAACCAGTCCCTCGAAATAAAGCCATAGCACAAACGTACTAGGAAAGACAGTGGATGCAAGTCGCTAATCCCTGTCGAAAGAAAACCCACCACGATCTCCGAATCGACCTCCAACTCCAGTCGAGTAATACCCTTCGCCCACGCAATGCATAAACCATAGTAAACACCCCACAACTCTGCCAAAGGTGCGGAACAAATACCTATGTTCAAAGCAAAGCCACCCAACCAATTACCATCCCCATCCCGCAAAACTCCGCCTGCCGTTGCTAACCCCGGGTTCCCATGTGAAGCTCCATCTGTATTTAATTTGCTCCAGCCCTCACATGGCGGAGTCCACGCAATCTGTCTCTCTTCACGACTTGGTTTCCCACCTGCTCCCCAAGCCATCACATAAGCATCAAACATCTCCTTCGCCGTATCCTTAAGAAAACGAACTCGGTCTCGACACTTGCCGACGTTACCAAAAATATCACCACAGCGCCATTTCCAAGCCCACCATACACTTGCCGCAAAAAGTGTAGCCCAAGAACAACCAACTGGATCTGTGTCTTCCCGCAAGTTACCATAGATCCATTCCAAAAGTGAAGTGCTAAAGAAAAGATGTCTTCTTCCCCGAGGAACTAACCGCTCCCATACACCGGCCATCGTCGGACAGTCTCGGAGAACATGTATGATAGTCTCAATCCCGCCACTACATACATGACACACATTTGTGTTACTTAAATGACGCCGAAATCTTTCAGATATAGTCATGATTACTTGATTCACAACCAACCACAGAAAACAGCGAACTCTTTCCGTGGCCTTAACTTGCCAAACACGATCAAAGAACTTCTCCATATCCTGTCTGGGTGATTCATCCCGAGTTATAAGTGCGTAGGCAGATTTCACCGTAAACTGTCCGTCTAAGCTCTCTCCCCAAGATATCCTGTCCGTAGCTCCCGTGATAGTATCAACAACCACTGATCCCAATTGTAACCTTGTATGCG